>CM024763.1:89550008-89845433 GCA_014218235.1 Colocasia esculenta | reverse complement strand
TGGTTTCTGTGTTGATCTTCGAAGCACGCCAGAGTTGGGAAGATGCACCCTGACGATCAGACTCCCTCCCAGTCGATGAGAATGCCGGAAGAAGCCTCTAATCACCGGATCCACGGTTCCAAAGTTCAGGGTTCGTACAGAGAAACTAGGATTTTCTCAAGAGAGCAAAAGGACCCTATCTTAACGAAGAGAGGGGTTTTATAAGGTCAAGGGTTCGGGGACTTGATAAGGTAGGGTTGTAGCCGTTGGACGACGGTTTCTAAAACAGAGAGCGAAGAAATCGTGGGCATTTCTGGATCTGAAGCACAATAGATCTGGGGAAGTTGACGTCCAGATCCTTGGCCGTCTGACTGGGGTTAGCGTCCATCGATGTGGACGCTGACTTGGGATTTGCGTCCACTCATGTTGACGCCTATTGGACACTCGGCTAAAACTCAAAACTATAGAAAACTATACTTACACAATACCACTACATGCCATTTACCATACATACTTTAAAATACTATTTATATAATGTAATTACATAATATACACAACCAAATATACATATATGTACAACATTACTCAAATAGTTTATATGTATACATAGCTACACACACAAGCATCAATTCCTCACACAATCAAACACCTATATAAGAGTGTAAAATCCAAGGGTCTTACAATTGGTGTTTTTCTAGCGCCCAGAGGTAGGGAATCTTCCCCTTGACTCCCCATTGTTGCAATGTCGTGATTGTTGTGCGTGGTTTGCATGAGAATCGAGGTTTTAGGGGAGGGTTTATCCATGTCGGGTTTTGGGGTGAATTTGTCGATCCAAGCGTTTGATCGTTGTTTTCCGGCTTCACACTGGTGATTTGTGATGAGGGAAAGTGTTTCCATCATCAAAGCGTGTTTTCTTGGGCTGGATCGTCCGTGGGAACGGCCTGAGGCTGTATCGGCTGCTGGAAGCTGAAGAACTTAACGTCAACATTAGTTGACGTCAAGTTCTTTAGGTTGGAACTTGGCGGCAAGATCCCTTGCCGTCAAGGAAAGGTAAATGGCAAGACTATTGCCGTCTACTTTCTATAGACGGCAAGGTAGTGACGTTTACCCTAGGGTTGGCGGCAATCGATGTTGTCGTCAACCTCACAGGTAGGTCCCAGTAGGCTGAGCCCCTTACTGTTGTGCGAGGTATTGACACGTGGTGTCTGGCTCCTGGCACGGTGTGCTAGAAGTTGAGAGGGTCTCCGTCTGTGCTTGTGTTGAGTTTTGTCGTGCTTGTGTTTGTGGTTGTGTTGTGTTTCCCAGACATTGAGGAAGACTCTGTCTGGATGACTGGCATTGAGCTATTCCGTCGATGAGCCTGGATGTCGAGTGCGACTCCATCCTGTGCATGCCCCTTGTGGTGGTTACGAGCCAGTTTCGTGGGGCCCCTTCTCCACTGTTTGAGTCCGGCGTAGGGGAAAATCGGTCGAGGACCAGATGAGGGAGAGCATCTGAGTGTGCACACGTGGCTAGGGTTGGAGGACTCTGTGGTGTCGAGGCGCCAAGCCATAGGCCCTAGCTGGTCCTATCTTGTGTGTGTGTGTGTGTGTGTGTGTGCTTGTTTGCGTGAGCTTGTTGTGCTTGCTGTACTGTTGAGCCTTCGAGGTTCCAGTTTTTTCCTGGCGCACTTCTGCGAGGAGTTGGGCGTCACGCCACTGGTTTCTCGTGTGTTCTTGTAGTGTTTTCTTACTGTAGCTTTACTTTCTGCACTACTTTTTAGTACTATTACCGGTGAAGGTTAGTGTCCCTACTGGGTCTCTTATTGAAACTCACTCCTTTTTCTTTCAGGTGGTTCGTCGTTAGCTCCAGGTGCTGAGGAGCCAGGTCACTCCGGTGCCGGACCTGCTTAGCTGTCGCGAGTAGTACTCTAGTGTACGTACTTGTTGTACTCTTTACTTTTGTTGGATATGCTCTGATTTGTACCATTTTGATATAAATAGTGGATTGTTTATCTTATTGTGGTGTGTACATTTTCTTATATGTTCTCCTCAGACATTCTCTTCTAACCCTTCCGAGCTTTGGCTCGTGAGTGGCGGTTCAGGGTTCGGGTTATTGATGGGTAATCGGTAATTCGGATCCTAGGTCGTTACACTTTTGTTCTCCAATCGTAGTAGGATTGTTTGGAGAATTCAAATTTTGGAAGCATAGTGGGAAATTCAGAACTCTTAAGTTTGAGCTAGAGTAGGACTCTTAAACAACTCTAAGCCCAGTATGAGAGTACGAACTTGCTCTTTAATACTTCCCCATTAGAGTTTGGATTCATGAGAAAATAGTTTTAGAAGTTCTAAATATGGTAGGACTCTGCCATGAGATTTAGAAATCCAAAATGTGGAATCTAACAACCATAGCCCTATAAAATCCATCTTAACACTCTGGACGACCACATGCATCCCTCTTTCTTGTTGGACATGGGAAGAACATCCAGGAGCAAGGGGGAAGATCCTAAAGCTTAGATTCGTGGAGTTTGTCATCCTCTCTGTTGCCCAGCTAGCAAGCCCAGAGGGGGGGTGAATGGGATTCTTAAAATTTGAATACCTAAACCTGTCCATAAAACGTTCACACAAAACACACTTCGATAACAGTTAGTGTTAGTGAAAAGACAAACAGCAAACACAGGCAAGCACACACACACACTGCATAAGATTTTATCCTGGTTCGGACCTCCTCTCCACAAGAGTCCTACGTCCATTCCCTGAGCAACAACTCAGGATTCTACTACCCAAGGGTATAGTCCCCTCAAGGACACTTACACACCCAGCTGCAGCTGGTCTTCTCTTCACAATCCGAAGAGGAAAACAACACCCTGGATCCCACCAAGTCTTCCTTCAACACGAAGGAAATAAACACCCTGGAACCCCCAGGTCTTCCTTCACACGAAGGGAATAAACACCCTGGAACCCCCAGGTCTTCTTTCACACGAAGGGAATAAACACAACAGAGTGTACAAGAGATGATACGCCCCTGGACCAAGCTAATAGCACAATGCTTGATCCGAAGTGAATACTGAGAGGGAAAAAGATCTACAACTCAGACTACTCTCAGTACTTGAAGGTTTTCTCGAGGTTTTTACACTACACACAGAGAGTAAGAGCTATGACAGCTATAGAGTAAGCTTGAGATCTTTCTATGGTGCTTGCTGATTTTGAATTCTCAAGATCTATCTTCACGTAGGCACCAGTCTTCTATTTATATCTTCTTTGAAAAAAGTAGTCGTTGAAGTATTCGTTGTCTCTATGTTCAGAGAACGTTAGACTGCATGTCTTTCCTTTGCAGTCAACGATTCTTTGCGTTCCATGCACGTAAGAAGAAAATCTTTCTTGATATCCTCCAACTTCTACTTATCCAACATTGTATAGAGTCGTGCAGTCAGAGACCTGCACACATTAAATGCTAAAACGTAGACAGCTAAGCTGTCTCTTGTTGTCAGTCAACGTTAGAGTGAGAATACATCAAATAGAAATTCCATTCTGTCTTTCCAAAAAGATATTACATGCAGAGGCATAAGAATTAGGGTTGCAACGAACCAATACACTCGACAAGTAGCTCGAAACTCGACTCGATAAAAACTCGACTCGGCTCATTTATTAGATAAACGAGTCGAGCTTGAACAAAATATAAGCTCGATTCATAAACGAGTCGATCTTGAACAAGATATGCTCGCTCGAATACGTTCGCAAACAGCTCGTTAAGATACTCGATAATATGCTCGTTAAAATACTCGATTAGTTACTCGTTAATATACTCGAATTATATTATTTCTTATTATAAATATGAAAATATTAATATTTATTTATTTTTAAAGAATTTTTTGTTAAGGTACAAAATACTTATGAATACTAAAATGTTAAAGATTAATATGAGGGTGTAAATACACAAATTATGAAAGAAAGGGCAATAGATGAACTAATACACTCAACAAGCTCGAATTCGACTCAGATGTTACTCGAATTCGACTCCTTTAGTAAGTAAAAGAGTCAAGCTCAAACAAAAATTTAAGCTCGTTTCATAAACGAGCTGAGTATGAGCAAATGTCTACTCGGCTCGTAAACAAATTTATTTAATTTTTTAATTATACAAATTAAATATAGTTGTTAAATATTTTAAACATTATACTAAAATAATTAAACAAGTAACTTATGAAGGATCTTGGGGTATGACCTTGAAATAAGATAAATTTGGGTCTTATAAATATTTATTTTTTTACTTGTAATTGAATTGGGCTTATATATACATAATATGGATACATATATATTTATGTATATATATAACTCACAAATTCAATTGGACTCGTTAAGATACTCGTTAAGAGCTCAAACTCGAGAGTATTTAAACGAACCAAGCTTGAACAACTATTTTCAATACTCGATAAAGCTCGAGCTCGAATCGAACTCGATTAAAAATTAACGAACAGAGCTTGAGCAGCATAATACTCGGCTCGACTCGACTCGTTTACAGCCCTAATAAGAATAGAAGATATCTGGACATGCATCGTGCAGAGAAATGTACGGTTATATTTAATGCATGGATAAAGAGAAATATGCGGGATGACTTTGACTTGTCAAGATATTTGAATATCAAGTTGTCATTGTCCATGAAGTCGATATAAGCATGACTTATGAAATCGTTGTGTGAATGAGTCGTTGTTCATGTGAATCGTTTCTCATTCGTAAACAAATTGTTGTACGCACAAATCGTTATGCATCCATAACCAATCGTTCTGGATAACAAATCGTTATGACACTATAAGCAAATCGTTATGAGCAAATCGCTATAACCAAATCGTTATGACACTATAAGCAATCGTTATAACCAAATCGTTATAACACTATAAGAAAATCGTTATGAGCAAATCATTATAACCAAATCGTTATGAGCGAGTCGTTGTGATCAAATCGTTATAATCAAATCGATGTGAGCAAATCGTTGTTTCACTTATCGAGTCGATGTTGTGAGGAAATCGTTGTGGGACGAAATCGTTGTGAGAGCAAATCATTGTTCTCATTTAGAAAATCGTTGTGAAACAAAATCGATGTGAGACAAACTATTGTGAGATTGAAATCGTATACTCACTTGTCGAATCGTTATGAGAGCAAATCGTTATGCTCACTTATGAAGTCGTTGTAAGATTGAAATCGTATACTCACTTGTCGAATCGTTATGAGAGCAAATCATTATGCTCACTTACGAAATCATTGTGAGATTGAAATCGTTATACTCATTTTTCGAATCGATATGAGAGCAATCGTTATGCTCACTTACGAAGTCATTGTGAGATTGAAATCATTATACTCACTTGTCGAATCGTTATGAAATCGAAATCGATGCGATCACTTAGTGAATCGTTCTGAGATCGAAATCGATGCGATCACTTAGTGAATCGTTCTGAAATCAAAATCGATACGATCACTTTGAAGAAGATGAAATCAATAGAGGTAAGGAAATCGTTATGAAATCATGGAATCGATATGAGTAGAAGTCGTTATGACTTGAAAGCAAATCGTTATAACATTTAGAGAAATCGATGTGTATTTAGAAATTTATGTGCATTGAACTTTAAATATTACAGGATGAAGATACTTACTAGTTTTTCTTGATCTTTCGAGATTCATTTCCTGTGCTCAAATCTCATGGAAACCTTATAAGATTAACCTTTATTTTAGTTTTGTTAATCACCAACATAGATATGTAATTTATCTAAATTACATGTGGATAAGCTGATCATCAATCTCTCCCTTTTTGGTGATGACAAAACATAACAAAATTCATAGATTTCATGAAATAAATTTTAGTGAATCCACAGAAATAAAATGAGAAATGTATTTCAGAAACACTAGATTCTCCCTCTTTTTGTCATTAAGCAAAAGATATCATACGAAGACAAGAAGAAAGGAGAAAAGATAAGTGAGATCAAATAACTTTTCTATTGATCTTGAGGGGTTACAGGGAGGTAGAAAGCAAGAGACAGAAGAGAGGCATGCCGCTGAATAATGGGCAAAGTCTTGCATTCCTGCTCCTCAAAATAGGCTAGAAAAGCCCAAAAGTGATAGAATAAGATGACCCCATGTCAGGAAGCATTCTTTTGATATGAATTGACGCTGAGCATCTATAAATGTGCCATACTCATCTTTGCCAAGAGAGTCCTTGAAGGAAATGAAAGAGCCAAAGCTGGCAACCGAAGAACTGGTTGATCTTGATGGGGTAGTGGATCTGGTGATGCAGGAGATCTTTCTTCAAGGCCACAAAAAGTTTGTACCGCTCTACCCACTGAGCATAGGGTTCTTGAACCAATTGATGGAATTCAAATCCAAAAATGCTTTAGCTGAGAGAGTAGGCTTGCCTGCCTTAAACAAGGAACTGTTCAAAGTTGCCAACTGAAGGGCAGACTGGTTGTAATGTTTTTCCCAATCGGAGGGAGAGAGCCTTTCACTTTCAGATAGAAAGGGGCAAGAACCTCAAAAGTGATATGGCCTAGGTGAAATTCCCGGAAGAGGAATCTTTAGAAGGAAGGGAGACGACCTTGCTGAGCTGAGATCCTTCCCATTATGTGAGCAAATCTCTCAAAGATAACAGGACCAACTGAGGAGTCCATCACCAAAGAATTCACTTTGGGGAGAAACACACTGTCTGGTATTTGCAGGGTAGTGAAATCCACTTTGAAGGAACAGTTAACTGGACTTTCAACTTTAAGTAATGCAACGGCTCCCTGGAATTGACCCAACTGAATTTCAGGCAACTTGTGAAGATAACGATAGTCATTGAAGAGCTGGAAGTACCGATGAGCTTTACTTCCTTTGAATGAAGGGTGCCCAGGTAGACTTGTGATGAATGACAAACCACTCAGAGAGAGTGAGTGGGTGATCCCGGGGTGGAAACCGATCTGACTTTGCAAGTAGGAACTTCCTGTAGAGAGCCTTGTGTCCCTTGGCCCACTGATCTTCAGACTTGCATTCAGCCATTTGAAAGATTTTGGATTGATCAGCTTTGGAGATGTGGCAATAGGGAAGGACAACATTGAGGTGATCAGTTAGATTGAGAAAAGTAACACCAAAAATGG
The DNA here is from genome assembly GCA_014218235.1 of Colocasia esculenta. Lineage (NCBI taxonomy): Eukaryota > Viridiplantae > Streptophyta > Magnoliopsida > Alismatales > Araceae > Colocasia > Colocasia esculenta. The sequence goes on along the minus strand of CM024763.1, from coordinate 89,838,358 downwards.
TGGCAAGGATACACTTTTGGAGATATTCACAATAGATTGGTTTCCTTCGATTGTCAACAGTGAGGGAAAACCAAAGAGGAGGAATTTGGGAAGAGCAAGAGTGTTGGAGAGTTCCTCTTTTTAGAAGAAGGACTAGAAGTAAGAGAGTCATTTGTGACATGAGAACCAACTTCCAGGACTGAGCGGATTGTGGTAATTTCCAACTCATCCTCGAATTTCTTGAGAAAGGGACCTTCAAGTTGTGCACCTTCAGGTATAAAGGTAACAAGGAGGAGGAGTAGGAGGATGAAGAAATGACTGATGGGTAGGAGAAGGTATGATGGATGGTCCAGCTGAAGAAGGACCAGAGGAGGATGAGCTCCAGCTGAGGAGGAGGCTGGAGGGTTTTCAATGATAGGAGAAGGTGGAGGAATGGATGTAGAGATGGCAGGAGATGAGGAGGTTGAGAAAGAAATGGTGTTGGAGATGAAATGGTGCGAGGCATGGTTGTTTGAAAGGGATAGGAGTTGGTGGTGCTGTGGAGGAAGATGGTGGTGAAGGAGGGGCCGGAGTTGCAAGAGAGAAGGATCAGGGGCTTCTGGAGCTACAGTTGGCTCTTCTACTCTTGGAATCTCACCCTCGGAAACCACTGGCCATGTTGGCCCAACAACATCCTCTGATGGCCCTGGTGGCCCAGCCTTCACAGCTTCAACATGAACCTCCATTTCAGTTGCTACCTTTTCAACAACCTGTGGCCGGATGGTCCTGCTGGTTTTTCTGAAATTGGCCCTGATGGCCCAGCATCTTGTTGCCTGGCCTCTGAAGGCCCATAACTGTGGACTGGTTCTGTAGGAGAAGGAGCAGGATGGGCATTTGTGGACGCGCACCAAATCTGCAAGTGCGGCAATAGACTCTTTAATGATAATAAGCTCACTTCGCACCCATCTAACTGCATTTCTGACCATGCCCATCTCCTTAGCTGAAGTACTCTGCTTATAAGATAGAAGCAATGTCAGATTGCATAGAGCACAGAATCTTCCCTTGTTCATCCATTCTTTCAATAAGAGGCTTCAAATTGATCTTCAACTTCTTCTGCCTCAGCCTTTGATGTGGCTTCCTGGTGAGGAGGGGAATCTCTGGAGCTACTTGTTTCCCCTTTTTGCTTGCCCTTGCAACGGGCTCCACAAAATCATCATTGTCATCATCTGAGGCACTCTTCACAATGTCTTCTTGAAATTCATCTACAGGGGCATTGGTAGTGTGCTACCCCTGGATTTGTGCTTCCTTCTCAAATGACTGCTCCCCCTCATAGGAGCATCCTCCATAGGAACGTCTGCAATGTGGCCTGATGCCACAACCCTGGAACATTTTCTTCTTGCTCCCCCGGCTGGGAATGGATTCTAGCACACTTCTAAGAATAGATGCCACAATTGAGGTGGGGTTTGATAGCCTCTGAAGCTCACTCAACTGGCTCAAAATTTTCTTGAGGAATATCCTCAATCTGACTTCCAATGATCATTGATTCTTCTGCCCTGACCTCTGCTGCTGCTGCTTGTTCCACTGCAATTTCTGAACTGATAACTTCTTGATGTTGCTCTTGAACTTCTGGTCCTGCTGATACTTTGCTGCTACTGCTGCTTCTCCTACCTCTTTTTGGACTTCTTGGGCTTCGCCAATAATGGCTTCACCCTCAGCCACTGAGGTCTTGGTCCACACACCATTAACCAATGAGGATCCACTCTTCTTCAAGTTTCTGCTGCGAATAGCCTGCCCCATCTTTTCTGACACTGCTCCAGACAAATTAATGTCAAAATGTTGAAATACCTTGGTGAGTAGATGTGCATATGGTAGGGACACATTTAACTTGCTCTTCTTGTCCCAAACCTGAGCAGATGCAAACTTCATCCTTTCTATTATAACCTCACCATGTTTATGCTCTAGTTCTGGATAGCCCAGAACATCATATCAGAGTCCGCCTTAGTACAAGTCGAAAAGTTGGCACTCCTTGGGATCAATATTTGGCAAACAATGAAATGCAGAAGACATTGAATGCATTCACTGGTTGATGTCAATCTTCCCATCCTTCAGTTTGTACTCGGGACCAACAATCCCTAATCCCTTCGCCTGGATATCCACAGTGTGAACCCCACTGTGACCGGTGGTGCAAACTCCAAATAAAGATTTCAAAAGCTCATAGGTAATCTTTATCTGGTTCCTTTGACAGCGGATGTCAAGGATCCGTCCTCCTCAGTCTTCAAACAAACGTAAAATGTCTTCACTAGGTCTGGATAACTCACATCTGACAGAGTTGTCATCTTCGTCCATTTCATCCTCTCCATTGCTGCAATGATGCTGCCATTCCATTCTTCTGCAAGTCTGCAACATCCACTGCCTTGTTGCCACAGACCTTGATCTTCACAGTGGTATACCTCTCTTGCTGCTTGGCGGTAGAAACGCAGCTCCATAGCCCCCGACGCTGCCGGATACACCAGACGTGGACATGGATTTGAATGGGGAAAGTTTCTGGATGATTGGAATGAGGAAAGGAGCAGAAGCCCTCAATAATTTCTCGCAGGAAGGAGTGGAAGCTTTGAAATCTCAGAGAGTTGATGCCGAATTCGATAGGGTATCACCTCAGGCAAGTTGAAGGAGATGAAGACAAGGGTGAATCGTTGTAACACCGATTTTGAGTTTTTTATCAAAAGAATAATAGTGACTTTTCGAAACAAGCAGCGCCATAATGGCAGAAAATGACAAAGTGACCAGTTGGAGAGGAATAAATACTTTAAAATTAATCGAACCATCTCAGATAATAAGAAACAAGTAATATTTTAATGAGATTTTGCTTAACTATAGGGGAGAGAAAATTTGGTTATTCTGAATAATTTATATTTCAGTTTTATACAGATAAATCTTTCACAATTTACACATGCCTAGTTCCCTTCTAAGAGAAGTAAATCTCTCTTCAGGTAAGGCCTTTGTGAAGATATCTGCTAACTGATTTTGTGTATCTACAAAAGAAATATTTATATTACCATTAGCTACATGATCACAAATAAAATGGTACATAACCTCAATGTGCTTTGTCCTTGAATGCTGGACTGGATTCTTGGTAAGATTTATTGCACTTGTGTTGTCGCACAGTAATGAAATTGTCTTGATCTGGAGTCCATAATCCTCAAGTTGTTGTTTAACCCACAATAGTTGTGTACAACAGCTTCCAGCAACCACTTCAGCTGTAGACAGTGCTAGTGAATTTTGCTTCTTTGAGGACCACGAAATCAGACATCCTGCAAGAAATTGACAACATCCACTAGTGCTTTTCCTATCTACCTTGCATCCAGCATAGTCAGCATCAGAATATCCTACTAAATTAATTTCACATGAATTTGGGTACCATAATCCTAGATCATGAGTTTTGGCTAAATATCTAAAGATCCTTTTAACACAAATTAAATGAGACTCTTTAGGATCTACCTGGTACCTAGCACACATACATACGCTAAACAATATATCAGGTCTACTTGCTGTTAAATAGAGTAATGAACCTATCATGCCTCTGTAAAGTTTCTGATCTACTTTCTTACCATTTTTGTCACTGTCTAGCCTTGTTGATGTGCTCATGGGTGTTGACAGTGGCTTGGCGTTTTCAAATCCAAACTTCTTTAATAATTCTTTGGTGTACTTGGCTAGTTGGCTCGACAGATGTGAGATCCTTCCTTTCCTTGTTTAATTTGCAATCCGAGGAAGTAGTTGAGCTCCCCCATCATGCTCATTTCAATTCTCCATGCATAAACTTTTCAAAATACTTGCAAAAAGATTCATCAGTAGAGCCAATATTATATCATCAACATATATTTGAACAAGTAACACATTTTTAAGTTTAGACTTAATGAATAATTTGCTATCTACTTTTCCTCTAATGAAACATGATTTAAAAAAAATGAACTAAGCCTTTCATACCAAGCTCTAGGTGCTTGCTTTAATCCATACAAGCTTTATGCAACTTAAAAATATGATTTGGAAAATTCATGTCATCAAAATCAGGCGGTTGTTCTACATATACCTCTTCCTTTATAAAACCATTCAGAAAAGTAGATTTTACATCCATTTGAAAGAGTTTTAAATTTAATGCAGAAGCATATACAAGTAAAATCTTAATTGCCTCAAGTCTAGCCACTGGTGCATAGGTTTCATCAAAATCTATGTCTTCCTCTGGGAATAGCCTTGAGCTACAATCTGGCCTTATTTCTTATGATCACACCAGCTTCATCCAATTTGTTTTTGAACACCCATTTGGTGCCAATCACAAGATGATCTGATGGTCTCGGAACAAGGACCATACTTGGTTTCTCTTGAACTGATTTAGTTCATCTTGCATGGCTAATATTGCTTCATTGACTGTCTTAGGCTCTATTTGTGAACAAATGCTAGATAATCACAAGGAATCACATTACCTCTTGTCCTTACCCCAACAGATGGATCTCCAATAATATTTCCAAGGTGATCTTTCGTTATACCTCCATTCCTTTGGAAGATTTTCATGTGATGTGTCCTTTTGTTGTAGATCTTCAAGGGTGGATCTTCCTTGTCCTCAATCGATGTGTTCTTTAGCTTCTTGGACAATTCATCTGTATCATCAATATCACTATCTACTTCCTTTCTCAAGGAAGGGTTAGTTTCATCAAAAACTATATACACTGATTGCTCAATTAATAAGTTGTTTGTTAAATACTCTATATCCTTTGGGTTTGGAAGCATACCCCATGAATATACCTTCATCTGATTTGAGTCTAGCTTACCAATATCTCTTTTACCGTTGTTGTGGATAAAGCATGGACATCCAAATGTTCTGAAATGGCTGATTTTTGGCTTCTTCTGCTTGTATAATTCATATGAAGTCTTCTTCAGAATTGGCCTGATCATTACCCTGTTGATTATGTAACAAGCTGTGTTGATGGCTTCGGCCCAAAAGTACCTTGGCAAATCATATTCTGATAGCATTGTCCTTGCCATATCCAATAGGGTTCTATTCTTTCTTTCAGCAACTCAATTTTGATGTGGTGTCCTTGGTGCTGAGAAGTTGTGTTCTATTCCTTGGCTATCACAGAATTTTGCAAAGCTCTCATTCTGAAATTCTCCTCCGTGATCTGATCGGATACTAATGATGCTATACTTCTTATCCTTTTGAACTTTCTTGCTGAAACTAACAAAACTCTCAAAAGTATCATCCTTGTGTTCTAGGAAAGAAACCCATGTAAATCTGGAGTAGTCATCTACTATAACAAATCCAAAGTTCTTTCCCTCGAGACTTGTGGTCCTCATTGGCCCAAATAAATCCATATGTAGAAGTTCTAAGGGTTTAGAGCTTATTACCACAGTCTTTGACTTGAAGGATGACTTGGTGTGCTTACCTTTTGCACACGGTCCACAGACACCAATTTTTGTACTTACTTGGGTAGGCCTTCCACCAAGCTTCTCTTGATCAACTTTCTCATGCCATCCAAGCTGCAGTGGCCCAGTCTTCGGTGCCAGAGATCTGTTGACTACTCTTTATTTGCTGCCAGACATATGTCCTGATCCTTTAGTTCTTCCAAATAAAGTATACATGTCTTTTCTCTGTTAGCTTCAAAAATGACTGCACCATCCTTTATAATACTGCACTTTGACTCTTGAAATCTGATCTGATGTCCTTTATGCACAGCTGGCTGATACTAATAAGGTTGTGCTTTAGTCCTTTGACGCATAACAATCTTCGATAACGGTTTTGTCTTTACTGCCTACTGATCCACTGCCTATCACAGTCCCTTTTCCATTGTCTCCATACGTGACTGTTTCTTCTTCAGCTTCAAGATGTGAGAATAACTTTCTGTTCCCTGACATGTGCCTTGAGCATCCGCTATCCAAGTACCATTTGGATGCTCGAAGGTTTCCCTGCATTAAAAACATTAAGCTTTAGGTACCCAAGTTCTTTTGGGTCCTGGTTGGTTAGTATCATCAATTTTTCTTTTAATTATCCATATTTTATGTTTAGTTGGACATGATATTTTAATGTGTCCTAACTTATTGCAATGGCTACAGCAAGACATTTTAGTTATCTTTTCAGTTGGAATGTATTTAAAATTTGATTTATATGATGTGTCTTGTTCAGGTACAAATTTAGGAGTTGGATATGTTTTAGGATATACTATTGTTTCCTCATTATCGGGAGGAGTATAACCTAATCCATGTTTCTTTTTACCTGACCATCTAGCACCTTTTAATATTAATGTTGTTTTGCCATTAGTAAATTTTTCTAATGTGCTTGACAATTTTTCATTTTCTATTGTTAAAGTGTTAACTTCTTATTTTAATTTATTTACAGTTTCTTGGTTTTCCAAACTCGCTAATTGTTCATTTTTATTTTTCAAGTCTTCACATAACAATCATTTCTCCTTTTTAGTTCAGTAATTTGTTTTTCCATTTGCTCATTTTCAGATTTTAAGTCTGAATTAGTATTTTCTAAGCATGCGAGATTTTTCTTATTGGCTTTTAGTGATTTACATACTTCTTTATATTTACAATACAGTTCATTAAAAGCTTCTTCTAAGTTGTCAGAATCAGATTCATTGCACGAAGAAAAAGATGAGTCTAATGTTACCTTGTCTTCGACGTTGGCCATGAATGCCAGGTTGGCTTCTTTTTCTTCTTCATTGCTTGAGCTTGACTCGCTGTCCGAGTCACTACTGTTGTCCCATGCTGCTGCCATGGCTTTCTTCTTAAATCTTCTGGGTCTTCTGGTGCTGTCTTTCTTTCTGAACTCAGTTTTCTTGAGCTTCGGACATTCTGTCTTGATATGTCTGGGTTTCTTGCATTCATAGCAAATCGGTTCAGTCTTCTTTACATCTTTGACTTCAGACCTTTTGAAGTCTTTTCCCTTCTTGAAGTATCTTCTTCCGGACTGATACTTCTTTTTCTTAGCCAAGATGCGTTGTAACCTTCTGGATAGCATTGCTTCTTCATCTTCACTGTTGTTTATGCTTTCTTGGCTATATGAGCCTTCTTCTGATGTGTCTTCTTCTGCCTTGAGTGCGTTGGAATGCTTCTTTCTGCTAGATGATTCTCCCAACCTTTCCATGTTAATCTCATGGGCCATAAGGGACCCAATGAGTTTCTCTAACGACATTATCTTCAAGTCGTTAGCCTCTTCTATTGCTGTTACTTTTGGAGTCCACGAGGCAGGTAAGGATCTGAGAATTTTCCTAACCATGTCTCCCATCTGATAGGTCTTACCAAGACCATCCAATCCATTAGTGATGTCGGTGAACCTACTGTACATCTGTGTAATTGTTTCACCGGGTTGCATCTGAAATCTTTCATATTGAGTTACCAGAATATCTATTTTGGTTTCTTTTACATTTTCAGTACCTTCATAAGTGATCCTTAACTTTTCTCATATTTCCATAGCGGATTTGCAGGCTGATATGCGGTTGAACTCTTTCTTGCTAAGAGCACAACATAGAGTACTTTTGGCCTTACAGTTCAGAGAAATCTTCTTCTTGTCATCTTCCGTCCATTTATCCTTTTCATTCATGACCAGAAGATCTCATTCTTCAACTATCGACCAGATTTGATAGTCAAGACCTTGTAGAAAGAATTCCATCCTTGTTTTCCAATATGTGTAGTTTTCACCATCGAACAGTGGTGGCCTGTTTACTGACTGACCTTCGAAGTGACCTTGGTCTGCCATTTGATCTTTTCTCTTCAGATCGTTGGATCTTCTTCTTTGTCGAAGAGACTTGCTCTGATACCACTTGTTGCCCAGCTAGCAAGCCTAGAGGAGGGTGAATGGGATTCTTAAAATTTGAATACCTAAACCTATCTACAAAATGTTCACACAAAACACACTTCGATAACAGTTAGTGTTAGTGAAAAGACAAACAGCAAACACAGGCAAGCACACACACAATTCACAAGATTTTATCCTGGTTCGAACCTCCTCTCCACAGGAGTCCTACGTCTAGTCCCTGAGCAACAACTCAGGATTCTACTACCTAAGGGTACAGTCCTCCTCAAGGACACTTACACACCCAGCCGCAGCTGGTCTTCTCTTCACAATCCAAAGAGGAAAACAACACCTGGATCCCACCAAGTCTTCCTTCAACACGAAGGGAAATAAACACCCTGGAACCCTCAGGTCTTCCTTCACACAAAGGGAATAAACACCCTGGAACCCCCAGGTCTTCCTTCACACGAAGGGAATAAACACAACAGAGTGTACAAGAGATGATACGCCCCTGGACCAAGCTAATAGCACAATGCTTGATCCGAAGCGAATACTAAGAGGGAAAAAGATCTACAACTCAGACTACTCTCAGTACTTGAAGGCTCTCTCAAGGTCTTTACACTACACACAGAGAGCAAGAGCTATGACAGCTATAGAGTAAGGCTTGAGCTCTTCTATGGTGCTTGCTGATTTTGAATTCTCAAGATCTATCTTCACGTAGGCACCAGTCTTCTATTTATATCTTCTTTGAAAAAGTAGTCGTTGAAGTATCCGTTGTCTCTATGTTCAGAGAACGTTAGACTGCATGGCTTTCCTTTGCAGTCAACGGTTCTTTGCGTTCCATGCACGTAAGAAGAAAATCTTTTTTTATATCCTCGAGCTTCTACTTTATCCAATGTTGTATAGAGTCGTGCTGTCAGAGACCTGCACACATTAAATGTTAAAACGTAGACAACTAAGATGTCTCTTGTTGTCAGTCAACGTTAGAGTGAGAATACATCAAAATAAAAATTCCATTCTGTCTTTCCAAAAAGATATTACATGCAGAGGCATAAGAATAGAAGATATCTGGACATGCATCGTGCAGAGAAATGTATTGTTATATTTAATGCATGGATAAAAGATAAATACGCGGGATGACTTTGACTTGTTAAGATATTTGAATATCAAGTTGTTATTGTCCATGAAGTCGATATAAGCATGACTTATGAAATCATTGTGTGAATGAGTCTTTGTTCATGTGAATCGTTGCTCATTTGTAAACAAATCGTTGTACGCACAAATCGTTATGCATCCATAACCAAATCGTTCTGGATAACAAATCGTTATGACACTATAAGCAAATCGTTATGAGCAAATCGTTATAACCAAATCGTTATGACACTATAAGCAAATCGTTATGAGCAAATCGTTATAACACTATAAGCAAATCGTTATGAGCAAATCGTTATAACCAAATTGTTATAAGCGAGTCGTTGTGATCAAATCGTTATAATCAAATAGATGTGAGCAAATCGTTGTTTCACTTATCAAGTCGATGTTGTGAGGAAATCGTTGTGGGACGAAATCGTTGTGAGAGCAAATCGTTGTTCTCACTTAGCAAATCATTGTGAAATAAAATTGATGTGAGACAAATCGTTGTGAGATTGAAATCGTTATACTCACTTGTCGAATCGTTATGAGAGCAAATCGTTATGCTCACTTACGAAGTCGTTGTGAGATTGAAATCGTTATGCTCACTTATCGAATCGTTATGAGAGTAAATCGTTATGCTCACTTACGAAATCATTGTGAGATTGAAATCGTTATACTCACTTGTTGAATCGTTATGAGAGCAAATCCTTATGCTCACTTACGAAGTCGTTGTGAGATTGAAATCGTTATACTCACTTGTCGAATCGTTATGAGATCGAAATCGATGCGATCACTTAACGAATCATTCTAAGATCGAAATCGATGCGATTACTTAGCGAATCGTTCTGAAATCAAAATCGATACGATCGCTTTGACGAAGATGAAATCATAGAGGTAAGGAAATCATTATGAAATTATGGAATCGATATGAGTAGAAGTCGTTATGACTTGAAAGCAAATCGTTAAAACATTTAAAGAAATCGATGTGTACTTAGAAAATTTATGTGCACTGAACTTTAAATAGTACAGGATGAAGATACTTACTAGTTTTTCTTGATCTTTCGAGATTCATTTCTTGTGCTCTAATCTCATGGAAACCTTGTTAGATTAACCTTTATTTTAGTTTTGTTAATCACCAAAATAGATATGTAATTTATCTAAATTATATGGGGATAAGTTGATTATCACTCTCATCTTTGTTTCGACCTGTAGGAATCAGAGACTTCAAAGTGATCAAAAGTAGGTGATCTCGGACTCAAACATAACATGACATGTATCATCTGAAAACTCTACAAGTCTACTTTCATTGTCTCTGTCTTTCCAGCTCTTGTCTGGTCTATAAGGAGTATTAAGTGGTTTTTTTTATTTTATCATCACACAGAGTTAGGACTCTTCTTGTTCATTTCTTGATTCATGCATCCTTAGTCGTTTTAATTCAGACTAAAAACCCTAGAGTTCTTCTACCTTAAGTTCCCAACAGCTTTCATACTGATACTTTGGTCTATTATTTTCTGAAGAACATTTTCACTATCAATGCGATTTTAAAGCCTTCTAGAAACCACTCTTTTCTTCCAGTTTGTTGGTTAGTGCATCGTTATGATTTGTCCAGTACCCTTAAAACTGTCAAACCATATATAAAAGTTTTAATACATAAAACTTATTCTAATTATTCTTAAATCTCTTGATTAATCTTCTTATCATGTGATCATTAAAATTCTATCTTAATAATCTTGCTTACCTTGCAAACTAAAAACTCGTGTCTTAAAGATGAATGAACTCATATTAATATTATCATGTCTATCTTGTCCCATGTCAATTTCAATATTACTTCCATAATGTTTTAATCGACGTTTATTACGGATCTTGTGAGACACCTCTTCTCATCCACTTTCTCGGTTGTGGGTGATCTCTATACCTGAAACCAAGCTACTAAAGTGAAGATTGAACTAAATGTAAATTGTGTCGTTATGTTGTAGGAATTCTCTCTTGACTATTGCTATCATGAAATCATGCTCACTTGACTTATTATTCTTGAAATCATTGTTGACATGATTTTGAACTATAGACTTCCTGAAATTCTTGTGATTGGCCATGCCTGACTATGCATATCTACATTAAGATGATGGATCAAACACGACAAGTATCCAGAGACTATGATCTAGTTCTCACGGCAGAGAGTTAAAAATATATTGTTAACCATTGGATATAATGATACTAACGTTCCATCTGCACTAAGAGTATTTGCGTGTGAGAATGTTAAATACATAACTACATTACACGTATTTATAATGTGCATTGCAAAAAGACATAAATCCTTGGTGCATATTAGGACTCGTGCCTAATTATTATTTCATGTTAAAATTCTTGCTCGTTACATACTTACTTGAGTGATATAACCATCTTGCATTCTTGTAAATAATTGTTCTATTGAGAACTCCTATTCTGTTGATCATTCTTATTCTCATATCATGTTTTAAAATATTTTGTCATACATTGGATGAGTACGTTTACTACCTACTCTCTTAACACTGTAAGTAACACCAACATTGAAGAGAACCAAACTAGTGACGGAAACACATGAGTGAAGAGCATGATTCAATTTCTATTGTGTTGATTTGAGCAAGTTAGATTGATGTAATAGATAACAAAGAGTGGCAAGTGATATGTACTTTTCCTTATTGAATCTTAGTTTTGTAACTTAAATTTTGAAGTTGGCACGTGCTAGTTTCGGCTATTGAAATGAAGTAAAGAATTTGAGATTATGAGTCTCCAAATTACTTATGTATATGTGATTGTTAACGAGAGATTTATTTACCTAACTCATCAACGTCTCAATGACAATTATTTAACTCATTCTCTTCTGCTGCAAATTCTTGGGGGCGTGACAAGTAGCGTACACAATTTCTGACTGTTCTTTTAAATTATTGAGACTGTTGAATCGGCTGAACGATACAAAAGTGGATCTCCTCGCCCTCACACGCCTTACACAAAAATTACAAACCATATGAGCTGAAATCCACCGGGATGGAGAAAACAATAGACCAGCAACTAACCGACGCTCAGGCCCCTTAATCCCGTCTGACCTTTTTCATCCTTCCTTTATATATCAAGCCCCACATCAAAAGCAAGCAACCAATGGAACATGTACAATTTTACATCCTCCCCGGCTCCCTTCCCCCCTGAGCATAAATAATGTTCATACTACTTTGAAACCATATGCCGAGGGACTGACAGACCGGTGATGGAGCAGCTTGAAGGCAAAAGCCTAACATAACTATCAATGATGTAGCTGTCCTGGGATCGCCCGCGATAACCTGGAAGGTGGACGACTCATGTCTGGAACAGGTGAAGGTCGGCGCGACACCTCTGAGATCTGGATCTCCTGGTGGCGACCCAAAAAAACAAAACAAAACAAACAGCTGAAATAAATCGAAAACGAGCTTTTCAAGATACCACCACTGCTTTTTGGGGGCATCTCCTCAAACCTGTGATATCGCCGAGTCCCGAGACTGCAACTGCATTCTGGCATGCGTGTGATGCCGCTGCTGCATCTGCTTAAATTGTTGTAGATTGGATAAAAAATTGATCCCATCATGCGTGACCCCTCCCTGACCTTCACTGTCATCAGCCACTTGGGGAACCTGGGAGAATGGATTTTCTGACAATGTCCCCTCGACCTGGTCGCTGTTAAATGTGTATGACGGCACTGTTTTCAACCGAGTCCTTAATATCTTGAAGGCTACGCTTTGCTGAACAAAGAGATTATTAGTATAAACAACGGGAAACCATAAGCACATACAAGGGAAAACGACTCGGGGGGCACAAAAGAACACTTAAATTGTCCCTCAAGAAAACGGGAGATCTGATCCTAGTCACAAACCAAGAAATCCGTTGCCATGGCAGGAGGCTTCTCATATTCAACGGGCAGAGAACCAAACAGGGATAATAATACATCATAAGAACAAGGCAACATCAACGGAAATCTACTACTCAACTTTTAAAAAGGAAAATTGGTACTTTGGTTAGACATAAGTAGGTCATTTACAATGTAAATAAGCTCCAGAAAGCGGCATACCTGTAAGTGAGCTCCAACTGCAACAACAATGTTCTTGCCTGAAACTCACTCACCTTTCTCATATGCTTGCCTTCAGCTGACTTTAATAAAGCCTATTTTGATTTTGTCATTGCAGATGAAGTACTGAATCTTTTCAGATCTTATAGTTCAAACTAAAACTTAACTAGTGAACTAATGATAGTAAATGAAAATTTATCATTTTTGTAACCACCCGCTGCCAACAACAGATGAGGTAATCAAGAAAATTCCATAAATGGTAAACCATCTAAAGTTTGAAGGGAAAAAACATCATTTGTCTATCTCTAACATAGTTAAAATACTTGCTATAAAACAACTACATCCACTTCTCATTTCATCCATGGTTGCGATAAATGTACTTGTATCTGTCTTTTCTACCACAAAGTCCCTCGACCATGAAACATATGAGCGCACCCCACGCTTCATACCATCAACCTAAATCAGAACTGGGCGCTTGCAAGTGCAGGTCAGCAGATTTAAGTGATTAATACGCGGAGTAGAATCAGGATATGAGCCTACTTGGGACTTCATGATGTCAAAAATGAGGTTGAGTTACAACTCTCAGCCCAAGAGAAATCATCATTGTGATAATAGTTTGTAGATCACCTCTCTATTGGCAATCTTCAACCACATGTTTTACTGGTATTGCGGTTGTACAAAGGTGAGGAATGTCTCCTCTACCTTTTGATTACACTATCTCTGTTTATCTTTTATTGAAATGTGTGGTACATTTCCACACTATTTACCAGCAGGGTATGACCCAACAGTTACAGTTTGGGGTTTCTTATGGGAACCATCCACATTCAAACCCGGTGACCAATGGATTTCTGAACTGGCTCTGCCATTGCAGCAGAATCCCTCGAAAATTTTACACCATTTAGAGCAAAATTCTCCAACTACATGATGGCACTCCCCAACAGTGGCAGGGGAGGGAGACCCATCCCTGGTGGATGCCTCCCTTTTTATCCTCCCTTGGTCTCAGGCTTCTATAGTATGGTTGATAATGGAGACAAGGCAGCAAGTGCAGACAGCCAGGATGCAGGTATAAGAGACGGTGTTTCTTGGTAGACACTTTTGAGACAGAACGGAGGCAGGTCAGTTAAGAGTTGCAGGTTTAAGGGAGTGTACATGTTTGGAAGAGACTGTCAAGATAGAATGGAGGGAGTTAACCTACTTGGAAGCTGCTTCTGGCTGTTTTATGAGAAATTACTTCAGCTCTTTTTTGGGCTTTTTTGAGTAGATAATCTCAGACACTTTTAAAATATTAAAAGCAATCAAACTAGGGTGAAGGGGGAACAAAATCGTATGAACTCTTAGCACATGTGCCCTGAGTCACCCTTACACGATGTCAATAGAAAGAAAAGTTTCTCAACATTGTTAGGTAGTGATCCCTGTGAAGGGCATGGCATTCGAACATGAACAGTAGCACGACAAAAGGAAAAATAATCCATGAATGATACAATTTCACATAGGCAATTTGTCTATGTACTAAAGAACCTACACACTACCACTTAGTCTTCAGATCTTATACCAAACAAGAGACAAGATTCACAACATTCAAGTTTGATCTAAGTCTACATCATAGTCTTATTCACCTTCAAAATTTCAATACATCCTTACATAAAATATAATGAAATTTTGCAGCCACTCATGTTTGAAAGCAATGCCAAGATGTCAATGTACATATATTTTATATTGAAGGAGATCCTATGAATCTTAGGAAACAGTCAAAGAAGAAAAAGACAATATAAAAGAACTAGATCTTCCAACAATGCACAAGTGAGAGCATACTTTTATGATAGTCTTTTTATCTCTCAAGCTAAAGAATTGCTTAGCTGCAGATAAAACATAGGCGTTTGAGGGATCGCTGCATCTATCACGTTGTGAAAATGTGGGCCTCTGGTTTTGCTAGCATTATGGAAGGGAAATCTTCCATCTGGGAGATTGCAGTGTCTGAACCATTTCACTACAATGTGGGGAGTTTTTTTCCTCTGGTTGTGTTTGTATACCAGATGAAAGCATCCCTGGGGGTACTTGGAACCATTGTATTGAAAAGGGGATGCTACAAGTGTATTCTGTATATCAAGTAATTATATGTGATATGAATCAGTTTTCTAATAAAAACTGCATTCCGCATCCAAAAGCTGCACACTGCCTGGAAGAATCTAATTACAATAACTGTGCCCAGTAACTCCAGTTGTCCGAGAAGGGTGGAATGATAGTTTTTCCCAGGTTACTCCTTCAACAGCATCCTGTTAAGGTGAGTAATGGCGATGGTACCATATGGATAGGCAGGTTATTATGAAGGATATGTAATAAAACTTTTTAAAGCTCATGATGCAAGAAACCTGAAATATTTATTCAACAACTGCGCAACGATACAGTGTAATATATGTCGATTCTAACGAAAGACCTACCGGAAAACATAAACTTGTTTCTTATTTCCAGCTCTGCCCCATAGAGCAGACTGCTGTTTCATTATGAATGATATCCATTTTAAAGAAAGACAACCAAAGTTTCACCTGAGGGAGCAACAATAATAGACCATTCAGACACTTCAGCAGCCATGTATATTTCCTGGGTTCAAGAAGCTGAGAAAATAAACAATATTTAGATAGTACAAGTCTACAGAATGAAAGATCATTTTAGCAAGCAAATACTCGAAGGGAAGAAAAGGTCTAAATCTGATAACAAAGACATGGACAGACCAATAAGCAGTCCCCCTTATGAAAAAGAATGCATACCAAACAGGCAGACAGTAAACAAAGACCATTTAGAAGTAGGTAACACTACAAATACAGAAAAGAGAGAGTTCTAAATGGACTCCCCTCCCCTAGCTGACAATGTCCACTCCCCAGCTATGTAGTCAAAGGCATGAGGCGACCAAGGGGTCGCCTCAGCCTCAAAGGCCTAGGCGATGGCCTAGGTGCTTGAGGCGATTTATTATTAAATAATATTTATTTAAAACAAAAACATGAACTATATATTTAAATGTCACATAAATACAAGCTGAAAACAAATATACTTCACAAATTTGAGTTTCTATGGGCCAAGTTATTGTATAACCAATTAAATCCATTCATTTACAAACTAAATTGTAAGTAAACAATTAAAATGCATACACACATACATAACAATTAAAATGCATTCACACATACATGTAAATATGAAAGGAAAATAAAAAAATGCAATACTAAATTGCAAGTGAGCAATTAAAACAAAGGGGGGTGTTGTGTGTGTGTGTGTGAGAGAGAGAGAGAGTGCGTCGAAGAGGGGGAGAGAGGGATGTGCATGTTACCGTGTGCACGAGAGAGAGAGAGAGAGAGAGAGAGAAGGGGGGGGGGGGGGGGGGGGGGCAACGTTGGCTCGCCGGAGAGAGTGCAACGAAGAGGGGGAGAGACCTCGCCGGAGATGTCTGTTGCGCCGCTCACCCTTGCCGGAGAGGTTCGCCGCACCGCTCGCCCTCGCCAGAGCACGTCCGCCACTCGCTGGGGGTCGTCCGACGGCACTTCGAGGAGAGGAAGGGGAGAGCTCAGAGTTGGGGAGTCGATCATGATGGTTTATGGCTTTTTTAGGGTTCTGGGGGTTTATGGGTGGGGCCGAACCGGATCGGATCTAGTCCGGTCTTGCTGGGCCAGGCGCTTGAAGTGGCCAAGCACCCAGAGCGGCCGAGGCAACAGTGAAAGCGACGGCGGTGATCGCCTCGGCGCTCCTGATAGACGGAAGGCACCGGAACAGCGCCCCACCTCATCACCTAGGCGATCACCTCCGTCACTTTTGATAACATAGCTCCCTAGGCCTTCCAAAATGACAAAAATATGCTATCCGTATCTGGTCTTGCCTTAGAATGTATGATGGTTCCTCTCCACCAAAAACACCAAGATTGTAGAATCTTCTCCAAGGTCTCTATCCATTCGAGTCAATTCTTCCTGAAAAAGAATGGATTACTTCTCCTCCCAACCAGCATCCCTGATCCCACTCAATTAGTTGGATCAAAGCTGTGTGTGTGTGTACTATATGTTGCCCCTTTGTGTGGACTATTATTTTCCACAACTACTACCATCTAGTACATCTTAAATATTATCCCATCTCAGGTCTGGTTATGTGTGGAGCAAATGCATTATCATAGTCACCACATTTATCACTGTCTTTGAACCTACATAAAGGAAGATTATCTGCTCAAAGAAATTCTCATTACCCATGTCTACTAAACATTAATGAGTATCTACCCCATGAACATTGATTCGGATCGGCTGAAGAATCAGCCAGATCCGAGTCCAATCAGATCCAGATCGGATAGGCTGAATCGGCCAATCCATTAGAAGTTAGATGATCGGACAGAATCGGCCAGATTGAGTGGGATTGGTCAATCCAAGCCAATTCTGATCCCGCATGATCTAGGCCAATCCAAGCCGATTCTAGTCTGACTCTTGTCAGATAGGGTCAATCCAGCCTAATAATTTGAACTTCAAATTGTGGTCGGCCAGAGATCAGCCACCCCAACTGATTCTGGCCTATCCAGCCGGAATTTCTATGATCCCAACCCTTGCTCCATTGGAATTACGTTACTATTAGGCGATCTTAACAGGAATCAGCAACAATCTGTATTGGCTGATTCTGCCTTCATGATCTGCCCTTAAAAAAACATTTATGAGTATCAACTCATAAACTAAGCTCTGAGACATTACAAAAAAAGTATTTATGATGCAACTTTTGAAAAAAATAATTGAATAACTTCTTGAAACTAATAATTATGCAAAAAGTAAAAATATTGTATTTGTTTTCTCTATGCTATTCTTCGATGACTGCCAACCACATGCTACATACATACTATCTAAGGGTATACACAAATGAATTCCTGATTAATAAAAAGAGTAAAAGCATATGCGGTAAAACTGTCAAAATATAACAGAGACCAGCTAGAGATGACACACCTGCAACCTAAGGTAAGCAAATATTGGAGTCTCCAGCAAGCGTATTAATTTGTCTAGCTGCACAAGGAACTTGACATTTATGTCTTCTTCTCCAGGGATTCAATCACAGAGCTTGCATGTGGATAGGCCTATTATACAACCCCACATATTATGAAACCAGATATTCAAGGAAAATATAATACAACTGGCATCTTCTTTCACTACATCCAGCCACCTGAGCAAGTAGACAAAGACTAATTGTTGCCATTGGCGAGTGACACCAAGAAGAATACAAGGAAATAAAAAAGTCTCTTCCATCATAGTTCACCAAAGATTGCTTCAGCAGTGCACGCAAATCAGCTAACTCAGATGAAGTTAGCAAAATCAAGTTCAGAGCCTGAAATGTCAATAGGAGATAGGACATCAGCAAAAAGAGACTTATTTTGATTCAAATAAAGCAACAGTCATCTTAAGAATGCAACCTGAACCATAACAGATGCAAAGTCCAAGTCATCTACTCCCTCAAGAATTGCTGAGAATTCTCGATAGACACGTTTAGCATCCAAAAGAACACAAAGCCGGCGTACTATTAAAGCACCACGCCTAATACAATGGTAAAGAAAATATTTATGTAAGGACCGCATTTTTAAAATTCCAATTGAGAAATCACTTGAAGTAGCAAACTTAAAAGCAAATGATTGCACTCTTCGTAATAGTCACTGCAATGTCTATAAAAAATAAAAGCTCACTTTTCAAGGAGAGAGTTGTCAGTCCGAAAGCTCTGCACCAGATAAAGAATAAGATGGTGAAAATGTGAAGCATCTCTTGCAATGCAAGCATGTACCTCCAGCACAAGAAGAACGACCTGCAAGTAAACATCAAACCACATTCTTGATGGTTCAGATATGTACAGGATCATGGGTGAAGATAGCTATTTCTGAAGAAAATGGATAATCTCCTAAAACTAACATGAAGACCTCAACCTATTGTCTTCTTTGCAGGAAAAACATTCTATGACAACCTCAATCAAAATACTTGTCTTCAAAGAAAATGCAAAAAAAAAACACTTTAGACTGAGATTGCCTCCTAAGAAAATGCAAAAATGTTACACATTTGAAAAGCATGTGCATTAAGTGATGAACAAAAGTGCCTTGTAGAAGCTTACCATTGCAGAAATTTAGTGAAGATCAATTTAAAATAAGATAAGAGCTTATTTGTGACATTCAATGGAAATAAAGACCTTTTTCACTATAAACTCATTCTACCAGGAAGAATGGAAGCTAATCCAAATATATAAACAATTGAACTTCAATAACATTATTTCAAAACATAAATAACCTGTTTTTATCTGTTGGTCAGTCATCTAGTCTCAGGTTGAGTGTTCATGAGAGCTTATATTAAGGGACTCTCCACCCACTATCTTGAGTTCTCGGTCCATATTTCACTACGGTAACATGGCATTAGAGTCAAATTAATTGTTGGATCTCCCCTTGTGTGGCTTCATGGTTCTGACAGCACCACTTTCAACTCCACAGGGTTCCCCGTATGGTACTAAGGTGGCGCTGGCAAAAGCCATGTAGGCCCTACCAAGTATTCATGAGTATGTGCCAATATTAGTTCCAGTTCTCATCACCCACTAACTAGTTATAAGTCAGCAGCTCTGTTCAACAATATCCTAACTGCATCTTTATGTGATTAAGAGTATATCTAATGTCCTCGTATATAATCAACATTGGAAATCTTCATGTCATATGTTTGTCACATGCATTTCCATGTTTTTGTCACATCAGAATTCAAGTTCAAAATCAATCAAGACAAGAAATTTTCTTCTTCTACTAGCAAAAGATTTCAGCTCAAAAGTGAAAGAATCATAAGCAGCATACCTCATCAGAAGAGTCTGACAATGCTTTCAGGAGGGAGTCAAAAATATTATTCAAGAATGAAATAACCTGTTCAACATAAAGAATGAAAATCAAACACCATAAACAAACCCCATGCCTTAGTAAACAAAACACTAGGTAAAAGTAATCAAGTGTGTGCTCTCTCACTCAAAACCCATAGAAAAAAAGGTGCAGTTTAGCTAAAAACTAACAAAAAGAAAGTTCTCTAGTTTCCTGTATGTGCCAACCTGAACACATCAAGATTCCATCCAGAAGAATACTGCAAACTAGATGGCTGAATAAATGGAAAGAGAATTTCTTTGGCATGGAAAGCAGAATACACAAAAATGGAAATCCAATCATAAAGTTATGCATGTGGTCTACCATACTTCATTGGACAGTACAAAATGCTGAAGAAAAAGTAAGCTATTTGTTGACACCAGGGTTTGCCGAATCGGGGCGAATCGGCCCGATTCCCCCAAATCGGTGCGAATCAGGGGAAACCTGATCCCTGATTCGCCCGATTCCCTATATATATATATATATATATATATAATATTATATCATATTTGTAACATATGTTATACATTATAAATATGATATATATTACATATATGTATTTAATCAATATAAATGTGTCTGAAATATGATATATGTAATATATATAATATTGCAATATATATAATTATATATATATATATCATATGATATATTATATATATAATATACCCATGCGAATCGGTCCGATTCAGACCGATTCTGGGGGAATCAGGGCGAATCAGGAGCAACCCGATTCGCCTTCCGATTCCGATTCGGCAAACCATGGTTGACACCACAAACAGTTCAAAACTTCAAGTGCTACGACCACAGACAAAACTGGGGCATCCAATTCAACAGTGCTAGTGGTTGGTTAGGACACAATGTTGCAGGTTGCACTGTAGTAATAACCCTAACAATATTTAGATTTCAGTGATTAACAAACAATAATACTATCAGTTGAATAATTAACAAAAACGCCAATGTATAAATATTATATTCTTATCTCTCATACTTGGATTCAATCAGCCAAATAATCGATCAAGGTTCAATTGCTAATCGATCATGCTTTTATCACCTACTGATTCGACTATGTTACAACGAGTTTCTAATTTAGAATTTAACGAAGTCCACAAGCATCTATCAAGAACCAATTAAGTCTTGACTTCACTTTTTCTCCAAATCCACACAAAGCAAACAGTTAATCAATTAAGTCCATAGAGATGTGAACGACAATCGATTAGTTTGTAGTAACGAAAAAAATTCGAAGTCCACAGATAGACGGTCAATAATTGATTAAGTTTTGACATTGCAAAAGTTTCTAAGTCCATACAAGTGTATGTGTTAATCAATTATGTTTGACTCTGCTCTCACTAATCGATTGAGTGTTCCACAGTGAGTTTTTCTAAGTCCATATAGTGCGAGTTAATCGATTATATTTCACTCTATGATTTCGATAATAGATTAAGTGTTCCGTAATGAAAAGTTTTCAGGTCCACACAGTGTACAATTAATCGATTATGTTTCGATCTGTGTAGTTGATGCGGGGGAATGTTGGAGCGCCCTGGGGTGTTATGGGTCCGTATGATTTTTAAATTTTTGGCAACTTTGGGCAGGACATGTATAACAGTTTTATTTGGGCCCATTAGTAGCTAGGGTTATTTAAAGTCTCTTTATATATTTTTATGTGTTTTCTATTTGAGTCTTCAGTTAGTATGTGGCCTATGGCCCTGGGTGGATTGGTCCATCAAGAGGCCTCAGGGTTACCCACACCCATTATAAAAGGGGTTGTACTAGGGTTTTTTAAGGAAGAATGATGAATTAAAGAAATTTTGGAAGGAGTTTGGCGGCTGCCCTCTCTTGCTCTCTCTTGGTCCTCTATGAAGGAGGCCACCTGACCAGGCTAAGGTGGGATGCCCCAGCCTGATCAGGCCAAGCCAAGGGGTGCGACACCCTTGGCCACTACCACTGCACACTCTCCCTGCGACGGGGACACTCGAGCCGTGCCACCTACCCACCTCCACTCCCGAGCATCATTGCTACCATCCTCCCTGCGAAGGGGAGATCAATCGCAGCCACCCCAGCCCTCTGCCACCCATTGCACTGCCGCCACACGCACTCCCTGTGAAGGGGAGATTCGCGTAGCCACCGCGATCTTGCTCTACTGAACAATACTTGATCTGCCGTCACTGCCCTTTCGTTTCCCTCCTCCACTGCAAGACGACCACTGCTGTAGCCCACCACGCTCACACCCTTTTCTCCTCCTCCTAGTTGTTCGCCGCCTAGCATCCCCACTGCTGCAAGCGCCACGCCATCGCACCACCTTCTCGTCCTCCACCTTTGCCCTCCGCACCCATGTTCCTCCTTCAGTCATCGCAGTGACACACCCTCCTCCTCTACCTCCTTTCACGCCCACTGCTGCTGCTGCTTCGCCGCCACAACCAGCCTTCAACACCCCCCATCCACCTCTTCCTCTTTTCGTTTCCCCTCTGCCCTCCGCACCACAGTGCTGCCCTTTTCCTCTTTGTCGCACTGCTGAAGCACCACAGAAGTCGCGGTCGCCCGCCACCATTGTGGTCAACCCTAGTTCATTCCTGTTGACCGTAGGGTCATCCAGCCAAGTCGCCCCAGTCTTGCTTGTGGAGCAGCCCAACTCCAAGTTTCAGTCGACGAGGCTCAGTAGGGGCCCACTGTCCCAATTAAGCAAGGTATTCACCAATGTGGTGACAAACCACGGCCAGCCCGCCTGTTCCGCATCAGTGGTCAATAATTGATTATGTGTTCTGCTGTGCAAAAGTTCTAAGTCCACACAAGAAAACTTGATAATCAATTATGTTGTTTCTCTCGAAAATTTGTCCAAGTCCACACAGTGTCACTGATTAAGTTTCTCAACGTAAGATTTTTCCAAGTCTACACAGTGAACAAACTAATTTCAACAGAGGAAAAGTTTCTAAGTCCACACATGTTGACATGGTAATCGATTCTGTGTTCAAAAGTGGGAAAATTTCTAAGTCTAGACTCTAGAGAGAGACTCAAAAATTGATTAAGTATCACCTTGTGTATACTATAAGCGATTATGTCTTCATGTGCACAAGGGACATGTTTTAATAATCGATTAAGCTTCAATTTGCATACTCATTAAATCGATTATGTTTTCAATATTGAGATTTGCCTAAAAATCAAGTTTGCAATAATCGATTATATGATTCTTTTGAGTTTAGCAACTGAGCATAAATTTCTCGAAAATCAATCATGCATTTCTATAAATGGCAACTTAAGTTAATATTATTTGAATATCTAAAATGACTATTGCTTTGACTATCATGCCACACTTTGTAATCATTCTTTTGGTAGGAAAAAAAGCCTTTGATAGTCTGACATGTAAGATTTCTCTGTCTGATTAAAATGCTTGTTTATTATATGAATTAGACTATTTGTCAAAAATATGGTCTAAAGTTAAAATGCAATACTATAAAATCAATCTATCATGGACCCTAACCTAGTGACAAATCAATCTATCATGGACCCAGACCTAGTGACCTGTCTTATTGAACTACGTGGCATCATATTTTCAATGGAAAAATATCATCTCTAAGACAGGCATTGTCATTTAGGAAAAAGGAAGGCAACGACAAGACAACACAAGAAAAGTCTTCTTCATGCACATCCCTGGTGTCCCGTTTGTATGGCTACTAGCATCATTTCATTTTATAGCCATCAAGAACATAAAAATGAAAATAAACTCTTATGTCATCTAGGAGATTTTTCTAACAATCTACAAAAGATTTAAATCTTTTGTCAGACATCTTTTGTCCTGTGTCAGATATCGAGCAAACCACCTACCAAGACAAACTAGATACAAGGAAGAACCTATACAAATAGGCAGTGAATGTTGCACTAGTTGGAAGCTTATTCAACGGCAATCTACACGCTCCATGGTCAACAAGCTCAAGAATTTATTTATATGATTGGAAGACTTCAAGTTCGATGAGAAGCTAAGAGGGCAAACAATGAAAACAG
Source organism: Colocasia esculenta (assembly GCA_014218235.1). NCBI lineage: Eukaryota > Viridiplantae > Streptophyta > Magnoliopsida > Alismatales > Araceae > Colocasia > Colocasia esculenta. The sequence goes on along the minus strand of CM024763.1, from coordinate 89,814,538 downwards.
AAAAGTGAGCTACAAGGATCAAACACCACTCTTCGTGAGAAACCAGAAAAGCTTCCACTTCCAACAAAAGATTGAGTAACCATTCCATCTTAGCAAATCCTTTTATCTTGAGAAAAGTTCAAGCTCTCCTCAACAAGCTTCCACACATTCAACTTCGAGGGAAAGAGAGCTGCTTGGAGCTCAAAGCTTCATCATCATTCTTTGCCAAGCTTCAGCCAATGACATCGAGCTTCTCATTTCTATCTTTCTGAGTCGTGTTGGCTTTGTGCTTATATTTGCCATCCTGATTGTCAAAAAAGACTTATTCATGGCCTCACTTCTTTGTAAAGTGTGGGCCTGCGTGCCCCATTGGTTCCCTCAAGTATAGGGGAAGACCTGAGAACTGCAGCTTCAGAGTGTTGTTCCCCTCGGGTGGAGGGAAGACCGGTGTAATCTGGGTGTTGTTTCGCTTGGATGGGGAAGACTCAGATGCGAGTTGTGCACCAGGTGGTTGTGGTCGGTTGGCTAGTTAGTGAAATCCCGAGGTTGTTACTCCAGGGACTAGAAGTAGGAGGCTGAAGCGGTTCAGCTTCGAACTAGGATAATCGCATGCGATTTTTTATTAACTACTACTAACTCCAATTTAGACCCATTCACCCCCCCTATGGATCTCCATACCATGGCCAACACACAAGAGTGTGGATCTACTTTTAGCACACATTTACAAGCATCTGAGGACTTCACAAGAGATGTGGGCTTCCATATGACTCAGTAAGGACCTATGCATATTTGAGTTGTTAGATTTTGGGCCACTAGTCTTTTGTCCTTACTTGGCAATTTTGAGTCCAATAATCTTTTATATTTTTCAGTATGATTTTGCACTTTTAGAGTCATGTTAAACTTAGGTTAATCTATTTTTATTTATAAAGTTAGGGAGTACTGTTAGGGTTGGATTAGGCTTAACTTCTATAAATAAATGCTAGGTAAGAATTAGTTTTCTAATTATTGAATATTATTGCTTGCAAAATCTGCTTGAATTTTCGGATTTCTCTGTGATGGAGATTCCAATTCCTTGTGACGAGGAAGGGATGCAACACCCTAGGTACCACCACGGCACAACCACCATTTGGAATCTCCATCACAGAGAAATCCAAAAATTCAAGCAGATTTTGCAAGCAATAATATTCAATAATTAGAAAACTAATTCTTACCTAGCATTTATTTATAGAAGGGATGCAACACCCTAGGTACCACCACCACCATGCTGCTCTTCACTGCACTGTGTCCTCCCTCCCCAATGTCGATTTCTTGTTCCTTTGTTCAGCTATTTCCTCCCATAGCTTTGTCATCCTTTCTTGGTCTTCTTCCTCTTTCTCATGTACACACCAGCACTGCCTGCAAAGCCTCGCCCCACAAAATGCCATGCTAGCACCCGGCCCCCCTGGCTCCCCTAGAGTCCTAGACATCTCGGAACCCAAAGCCGCAATGCCTTGCTGTGCCCCTCCATGCAGCCCCATGTGAGCCCTACCATGGCTCTTGTCGCCCATTGCGTGGCCGCCTGTTGTGACAACTGTGCAAATGCTACCATGTACTAGCAGAAGCAGCCAGGCTGCAGCCACCCAGTTGCAAGCTCTGCTACAGAAAACCCTCTCCATATGGCATGCCTGCACACGTAATCATGTGACTCAGCTGCAAAAGCCTCTCAGTGCCACTGCCTCTCAGTGCCACTGCACTGCCGAAACCCATGTTCTATGACTAGGGCTGTAAACGGAGCGGATACGGAGCGGATATAGGTTTTCCGGTTCCGATCCGAATAGTTAATCGGATAATTCGTATCTGCTCCGAATATAATTCGAATACGGAGCGGATAATTTAATCGGATAATTTTCAGATTCGGAGCGGATACGGATATTATCCGCTTCGAAAATATAAATTTAATAAAAGATATTAAGTGGTCTAAAAATCATAAAAATTAAAAATATATGTTTTTAAATATAAATGTCAAAAATATTTTCTAAACAAAAAATTAGTATTAGATATATTATATTTATAAATTATATATATTATATATGAATCATTAGATCTAAAATATAATGGTAAAAAATAATTCTATTTCGGAGCGGATCACCCGTTCCGTATCCGTTTATTATCTGGATAATATCCGTATCCGAATTCCGCTCCGCCGGATATTTGTTAATCGGATAATATCCGAATAATCGGATAAGAATTCGAATCGGATCCGGATATTATCCGGATCCGTTTACAGCCCTATCTATGACCCTATGTGGCCCAGCCACATTAAGAGCATTGACTGCTCCTCCATTGTGTGCATGATGCCCAAACAGAAGTCTTTGACCCTCAGATTCACAGTGTCTTTCCACCTGCAGGCCACCTTGTCATCTATGCCAGCTTGGATGTGTTTCCAAACATGCATATGTGCTATTGTTTTGGCAGCTTGTAATAGTTCAGTTGCCCGTCAACTGACCTCCCTCCCCATGGAAGGCAGGATCGGGATCGGATCGGGATCGACCCTGGTCGATCCGATCCTGGATCGGATCGGATCGAAGATCCTCTGGATCCCAGGGAAGTCTGGCCGATCCTGGATCGGCCAGACTATAAAATGTTTATTTTTTTGGAAAAAATTCAGGAAAATTCAGGAAAATTCAGGAAAATTCAGGAAAAAACAGAAAAAATCTGAACTCCTGAAAGAACTAAGATTTGCATCAAAAATCAATTATACATGCATTCATAGTACATAAAACATGAAATTTAAGACATTGTACATGTAACTTACATTTGATAGAAGACTAATAATCTTTCCATCCACTTCCAGACATAGATGAGCCACCATCATTTGGGTTTGGTAGCTATGACCCAAGAGGGAATTTGCTAAATCATGCATACCCATTTGAATCCCTCTTGGTGTAAATTGTTGACTTGAGCTTTCTCCAGATTGTGATGGAGCTGGACACCATATACCAAGCGGTTTGTATGTACTTGTTGCTTCACTAGGGCCACTAGGCTCTTGTTCTTGTGAAGGCCAAGGTCCCCATCCTCCTTGTACTCCATAAGGTGAGCTACTAATATCTGAGTACGGTAAAATGGGAGGCTGAAATGCAGGTATATGAGTAGACCCTGAACTATAGTTTGGCTCCCAAGGTGGCCACTCATAGGCTGCATGATGTTGTTGTCCTTCATATCCCCCTTGTCCATGCCCTTGTCCTTCTCCTCCGCCTCCCTGATGTTCTGTTTCTGGTACATAACTTTCAGTAAGCCCTACACCTGTGGCCCCAGTATATCCTGCTCCTGCATATCCCTGGCCAGCTCCTGTGGCCCCAGTGGCCCCCATCATCATCATCATCATTTGGATCTTGTTGGTGTCATCACTACGAATGGTTGCTTTTGTTTTGCTGCCTTTCTCTTTTTTGCCTGGCATATGTATTTTTTCTAACTCTAAGGCTTTTGAACTCTCTCTTTTTGTGTTGCAGCTCTTCTTAATGCAGGCTGAGTGGGAGGCACTCTAGATGTCTCTGGCAAGATAGCTGAGTGTCGTGGCAAGAGGAGAGAGGACCGAGGGTGAGAGGTGGGTCCTCACTTACCTAAGCTCTGGATCTCGAGCCTCTACTCCATCCAATTCTCCTTCCGCCCATGAGCAATCACGAGGGTCAAATTCTGGAACATCCCTTTCCTGTCTTGTTTCCACCCATGCATTTAGTGGGTGTTCCTCATCAAATAACTCATCAACATCAATTTGAGATGATAATGCTTCCCTCTCTGCAAAACGTTGCTCCCAATGACTACCTGCAAAAGTCATTAGCCTTGCCTCGCTCTTCTTTTGTCTATCTTTAATGCATTTCAGCTTCAACCTCATATTGTAGTGGCAATAGACCAACTTCTCTAGCCTAGTTGCACTCAACCTGTTCTCACTTTTGTGTAAATAAGTGAGAAAGTGCTCCAATTCTTTCACACTGGCTAGATGAAGTGGTCTGACTGAGTACTCTAATAGCAATCCTTGCAAGTGGACTTCTTTGACCAGTCTTGTAGTCTAACATAACCCACCACTCACCTATAAAAAAAAAACATACAATGAATTAGCACATAATACAAGTGATTTGTCATTTTGTTATAAAGTAAGCATGAGCTTAAGTCTGAAGGTTCTTACCCGGACCCATTCTGGTCACTGCTTCTTTAACATCATAATCTCTGTAGATGTCCAACTTCAGTTTAAATCTGTCCATCTACAGTATAATACAGTTGCTAAGTGTAACTCCAAAAATATATTGAATACATGATGCTGGAATGAAGTTTTTAACTTGGCCGTACCTCTATCATAGCTTTCTTTCGTCCATGCTCCTAGATAATCTCCCGATGACATTGATTGTCCCTGGAGCACCTCACCATCATTGTGAGGGGAATCACTATATTGATGACATTGATTGTCCCTGGAGCAGTTCTTGTTGATGTTGAATACGTATGCCTCTTTGTTGTTGTCTTCCAGCCATGTAGTCTTTCATCTCATTCACTAACTCCGTGGACAATGCTTGCATTTTACTACATTTGTTCCAATGCCTGCAATGTGTTGTTTTAGGCGGTATACACCTCCATTCATTTCCTTACCACAGTGGTTACACCGCACTCTCTTAGAGGCAGCATCAATAAGGACACCGTGTTTCCATCAATGTCTACTTGTGGTTGCTCTTCCTCGTGTCCCTCATCAGCCATACTTGCTAATCCTATAACAAATTAAGAATACAAACACATTCATGTGTAAGTATACAATTATAACATAATTACATCTAATATTAACCCTAATTAGGGTGAAATTAGAGATTTTCTCTAATTTCCCGAAATGAAATAGTTCCATTATCATAGAAAGGCATGATTAAGTCAATTAAGTGATTGGAACACTTAATTGATCTCTAATTGTGCTAATACAACATAAGCCCCAAATATCAAACCCTAATTAGCCAATTAGGGTGAAATTGGAGATTTTGTCTAATTGACAAAATGTAAGGGAAGAATAAGAAGATATAAGAAGATTAATATGTGTACATGTGTTTTCATTTTTTCAGAATTATAAACTGAATTTCGAAATTAAAAAATGAAATATACCTTAAGAAGAACAACTTCTTCCTTGCTTGAGTAAGATCTCTTGAGATCTACTCAAGAAAATCTCCCTTGGATGTGCCTTCTAACCTCTTTCAATTTGAAAGAGAAGATAGGGTTTAGAAGAAAAAGTAGAAGAGGAAGGAGAAGAGGAAGAAGAAGAAGAGAAGAAGAAGAAGAAAAGAAGAAGAAGAGGAGGAGGAGGAGGCCGGCGGCGGTGGAGGAGGCCGGCGGCGGCGGTGGAGGAGGCAGCCCGAGCTGGGGGGGGGAGGGGGAGCACCTTCCTTCCTTCCTAGGACACCAAAACCTGCATCTTTTGGTGTCCTCGGGTGGAAGGGGCAGAAATAAGGGGATCGACCTCGGATCGACCGGGATCGACCCTTATCGGGTCGGATCGACGCCGGATCGATCGATTCGACCCGATAAGGGTCGATCCGGCGCCTTAAGTTCAAATTTGAACTGAACAGGGCCGGATCGACTGAATCGAGCCGGGATCGATCGATCCCGGTTCGACTCGAGCGATCCAACTCAGATCCTACTGAGTTGGGTCGATCCAGCCGGAAATATGGGGTTTGGGGTTCTTCAAGGGGGAATCGACCTTGGGGGGTCGATCCGATCCGGGATCGAGCGATTCTGGCTCGATCCGGCGATTCTTCCTTCCATGTCCCTCCCCCTCCTTTTTTTTTTTAATTTGCCAATTAACCCTCAGTGAAGGGCGGGCTTTCTCTTATGTGTAATTTCACTATTCCTTCCCGCTCCTCGAAAACATGATCGCCAGATATTGTTAGCCACATTCTAGTGTGAAGGCACACATTTTTCTCCTCTCACACTTGCTTACTATCCAACATTATCTGCCGCCAATTGAAGTTAGGCCCTATTTGGTAACCTGCTAACTTGTGTGCTGGTAGGGTAACCTCATATAAGGTAACCCCCAGTAAGGGAAATCCCACTTTGCTTTCAGGTTGGACACAGCCCTGCTAAACGGCCGGGTAACCCTACCAAAGAGTCCTGCTGGTAACTTACCTAGGGTTACCCAAGGTTTAGGCGGGTAACTCCCAGCTAACTTACCTGAGCTGCCAAATTGCAAACTGCCTTAGCTGGGGTGCTAACAACAGATTACCAGCAGTTAGCATGTTACCAGATAGCCCTTCGGAATGCCTATCCCATTAAGTATATAGAGAGCAAGACCCAATCCCGATAGGTCTATCTAAATTTGTCAATAGAACTGACTTGTCTGGATTACAGTAGTTTCTCAAGTACCAACAGTCCCACGTCTCTCCACTACAACAGACAGATTCTCAATGTAGTCTCTTGTACACACGTCATCCTATTGGTCCTGCCGTGTTTGTTGTTTAGCGTCATACTTTTCATATATTTTAGCTGATCCCAAGTTTAGCATCATGCCATCTGCAGGGGAAAAAAAATCAGATCAGTCAAGGAATCAGCCATGGCCAATCCCAATCCGATCCAGACCCAAATAGCCAGATCGGCTGATCCCAAAGAAGCCAAGAAAATTCATTTAAAAATATAAAATATTTTGACAAATAAAAAGTATAGTCAAAATTTAAAAAAGTACTTACAAAAAAATAAATTTTATGTTTAAGAAAGTATGTTTTAGTATATCCTACTGAGCCATGATCGACTGATTCACAACCGAGTTGGCGATTTCAGGCCAATTTGGGCCTCTTCAGGTAATTTTTTATTAATTCTTTATTGTTATTTTAAACCCGTGATGAAACGGACTTCAAGTGGGTAATCAGATCAGCCACTGCCAATTCCGAGTTGGATAGGTCTACCTAGATCAGGATTGGCCAATTCTATATTCCATGGTCTTTCATTCCCCTTAGTCCGTCCCACATTAGTAGTGCATATGTTATAACGAATGGTGCACAAGTGACAAAACAACAATGTGGTTGACATTGATACAATCAACTAGTTACCTCAGCACGATGCCTTATCAACAGTGTAGACATCCAATGCAATGCTTCAATACGAGTAGCTTCAAATTCACTAGATAGTTGCCTGACATTAAAAATTATGAGTAAATCAGAGTACCTCAATCAATTACATGGTAAGGAGTGAATCAAGCCCCATGAATCAACTTGTGGTGCACCTCTTCTGATGATCTTTAAAGGTAAAAGAGGTGTACCACCTAATTAATTACAGAGGCACAAGTAACCTTTAAACCTAGCTGATCTCCATGATGATAAAAACTGCACCTCCTTGCAGCGGACAGGATGGATGCTATGTCAAAACCCTCTGCTGGATCAGCATGAATTGCACGAAGCTCCTCATTAGTTTCACGAGCAACCTTGCATTTATTGCATCCAAGACTGATTTAAGTGCAACAAAAAAAAACTTACTGCAACCAAGATTGTTCGTGGTCCTTCTCTAAGGTTCTGAATGTACCACAGCTAATGAGAAGAAACTAGTGTAGGCCCAGACTAAAGGACAAATAATAACATATTCATCAAAATAAGCCATTACCACTCTTATCTTCTCTTCTTTGTCAGCTATGCATGGCAATATGGCTCCCAGGATGTCAGCATAGTATGGAACAAGTTGTTCACCTCCAAGTTTTACAAATTCATTGATCTGCATGCAGTGGACATACAATATTTTGGGTTAAAAGAGGCATCGACCAGAATATGCAAGAAGGGAATTGCATACATTCAAAAGATTAAAAACTTCTTCACAAATTGATTCATAGTTCAAATGTTCTTACCCATGTGACAGCTGTCAATCTGGTAAATTCATCAGAAGACCCTGCCCTCTGTACCAATATTTCAGCCATCCGACCATAATCTACATTCTTTGAATGCCAATTACTGAGTGAGAAGCAGAACAAACTTACACGGGATTAAAAAAAATTAGCATACATCTTAAGGAGAAAAATTCCTACACTTCTTTTTGGTTTTTCCTTTCATAATTTCCATTTTCAATAATATGCAGCAACATAAAATTTTAGAAACAACATAGAGATCAGAGTTTCATACGAGTGGAAACTCCTTGAATCAGTAGCATAGTTTCAACATGCACACGAATACAGACACACTGTCTCACCCCCAACCCCCGCACCCAACATACCCACACACACATGCAACATAAGTGCACACCTGCCTACTCCTAATCCCCACACAACATATGCCATGGATGGCATGGCAAAGTCGGCTGACTCGGAGCAAAGTCGGCCCCTGGCGACCCGACTTGGGGGGGGGACACCCACCCACCCACGGGACTAGGTTTGCAAAGTCCACTGCCCGACTCGGGGTCGGGATCGGCTGGGGCCGACCCAGCCACCCGACCCGACTCTGCCATCCTTGACATATGCAAAAAAGTGATGCATGCATGTGCACACACAAACATGGACAGGCACGCATGCAGCCCCCTCACATGGACAGATGCACACACGGAGAGGAGGATCTTACTGGGGAGTTTTTTATTTCTTGAAGAAACTCAGAGAGTGCAGAGTCAGCTTGCTGGCGTATTTCTAGGCTGGAATCACTTAACATGTTAAACAAACCTGCATGTGTGAGGATTTTTTTTTAAGATATGTTTAAAATACAACCCTCCCCTCCAAAGAAAAAATCAATGCTATAAATGCCTTTACCATCAAGAAAATCTGGAAGAAAACCAAGCATATCAATTTCTGGGGCACTCTCCAGTACTGTGATCCATCCAACCAAAAATTGGCGTACATATGGATTAAGGACATTCATGCGCTCTCTCAAAAGTGGAATAAACTCTTCTATGCTGAAAAAGAGGATAAAAGTAGTCATTCAGTCATTGCAATCCTGACATTATAAAGGAATGAAACTAGAAGGTAAAACAATGGCACATGGCCAGATGATCACCTGAATTGATCGCTCTCAGTTACAATATCCTGGCCAACAGTTTGAACTAGATTACAAAAGGCTGAGATTGAGTGGAAGAAAATAATAATTAAAGTACATTGAATCCTCTGCAACCAACAATGTGGATGCATTTACCTTTACAAGCCGATCTAAAAGATGGGCAGCACTCTGAACATTGGAATCTGAATCTGCCGAGAGCTTGCAAAGAGCATCAAATATCTGATTAAAGAATACAATAAATTCTCCTCTCACAACCTGCACCTAGGAACAAGTTTGGTCACTTATCAATTTGGCACCAACAAATGTGGAGATGAATAGTTCAGATCTCTTCACTTACCTTTGCTATGTTATAAAGTGCTTCACAAGCATAATAGCGAACTCTGCTATCTTGGTCAAGAAAGGAATTAAGAACAGGTGGTACAATTTGCTGAAAAAAGTAGATGCAAAAGAAATATGTTAATAAGTATCAACAAAAACAACAGTTTGATATCTGCAAACTTTTTTTCTCACCAAGAACAACTTGAAATACATTAAAAAGTAGGTGAAAAGGAAGGGAAAATCCAAGCCAGCGACGATCCTAGGTGGTATGCGAATCACAACCATCAGAGAGGGCACAAGAAAAAAAAAATGCTTCGCCAACACATCTCTTAAGTTTGCCTTCCTCACAGAAATTATCACAGACATCCATATTTCAAACAGGAATTTAATAGATTGATGATGACATAGCAGAAGATGCAGCAATATAGACTATCAGCTGGCAAAAGCTTCCCAAATAAAGACACCCAAAGGTCCCAATTTCCATAAAAGAATGAGGGCATAATCATTCATCATTGCCATCAGAAAAAGGTGTAGTTCTCTAGCAAGGAATGCACAAGGGTTCAGTGTGCAATGCAGTCCCTAGAATGACATTGTTTTTCAATAGAATTATTTAAAGACTTACCAGATGTTAATGGGCACAATTAGAACCCTAGTTTTGGTTAATAGGTCATTTATGTGGGACCTTCAGGGGCCAACTCACACTGATCTATATTGGGTTAGAAAAAATGGGCTCTTTGTGGGCCAACCTTCAGCCACTGAGGCCAATTATGAGAAGCACATTCCCCATTCTCTAGAGCCATCATCCCACCTTCAGTGTAAGAGGGTGTCAAGTCCTCTTATCTCCCATCTTGGCCAGGAGGGTGCAAGAGAGTGAGGACAAAGAATGGAAGACATGAAGAGAATGTGGACAAAGTGATTGAGATAGAGAGCATGTGCACGAGGGAGAGGTTGAGAGAGAGAGAGAAAGTAGAGGGGCAAAGAGCCAAGTTTCCCCATTCCTCCCATTTCCCTCCACTTTATAGTATGGGGGTGAAGAGAAGATGCAGCTCCACCCGCTAGTTGTTGTCAAAAGCACTTGAGGTGAGCAACAAGGCAAGGCAATGCAACTGCAAGTCCCGTTGCTCCACCCTGTTATCTAGGCAATCGCCTGAATTGCCAAGTCACTGATGCAGATGCCTATGTGCACCTTCCTCACCACCCCACCTCTCCTCTGACCCATTTAACCAGTTCAGCCCAAGAGCCCATTTAAACTAAATATAAAAGGCCCCACCCCCTAACACAAAGTGGTCCTCTCTCATTCCCTCTTCCACTCTTGTCCTCAACCCTAGAGGATCAAGGCTACCTTGACGACCGACAACACTCAAGGATCAATGATGACAGTGAGAGAGACCTAAATGACCGACAAAATGATGACAATGGCCCTAGTGATGGTGGCTCCCGGTGATGCCACTCCAGCAACAAAGGAGCACTAGTGATAAACCCTAACTAACATCGCACATTTGAATGAAAAAGAAAATAGGAATTTTTACAGGTTTTCTAAGTATTTTTGTCATCCTTAACTATTCATCTGCATTGTTTATTTTTTTAATAAAATCTCACCTCAATTCCTAGGCCTCTCTCCTCTAATTACAGGGGCTGGTTCATGAGGCGAAGTCTAGGAAATGGCACTTGCACGCTGGAAAGAGCAAAGAAAGGGTTTTTGTCTCCATCCTAAAAGTTGCCTCATATAATAAGGTCCTTTTGAGGTAATATGAACACAGGCTATTCTATGCTTTCCTTTTTAATTTGATTCTTTACTTGATGATACAGGAGCATAATCTGAAAAGACAATTTGATGGAAGATGGTTGATGAAGTCTTTTTTTAGGTCTTTTCAGTGCGAACTGTGGACTATTTATTTTAGTTTAGGGGTATTTTGGTTGAATCCATATCTTCAGGAGAGGAGTCATGTTTCGACGGAGGTATCATTGATTTTGTATGCTTCAGAGTTAAGGAATGGGCGGCCACTCTTTCAAATGTCAATTCTGATGTATCTCCCCCATGGTTTGCCAAATCGGATCGAATTGGTCCGATTCGGGCGAATCATGGCAGATCAGGGAGAATCCGATTCCTTGATACGCCAATTCGCCTAATGTTATATATATATATATAATGTATATATATTATATTGTATGGTATACACATATATATATGTATATGCATACATATATAATTATATTGTGACAAAGAAATGTATATATATATATATGTATTATATGTATGTATGACATACATATACCCGATTCTCTTTGTATATGTATAATACCTTATTTACCTGTAAATGTTAGTATTTGTAGTTTCATTTACTTAAGATATTACAAGAAAATAAGAAAATACCCCCATTTGAATCCAACAAAAATATCAAAAAAGTTCTCTCTCTTACCAATAAAAAGTCATTCAATAAAAAGTCATTCAGTTCGATTTGCGTGGATGCGGATATATTATATAAACAATATTATATATATATAAGTAAATGAAACTACAAATACTAACATTTACTTAAATGTTTGTAGTTTCATTTACTTAAAATATTACATGTAAATAAGGAAGTACCCCCCATTTTCATCTAATAAAAATATCAAAAAAAACATATTGGTAAGTCTCTTACCAATAAAAAGTCGACTCTCCCATCGAAGAAGAAAATCGCAATTTTGGTGATTTCATCAAAATGCCAACTTTCTAATCCCTCATAATTTGGTCTAACTAAAGATTTCATAATTCAAATAAATCTCATGGAATACTAAAAATCCAACGTCCGGTGAAAAAAGTCAAACGTACATATGACTTCTCCAAGGGGTCACTCTCCTACTGACTAGGACTTGGTTGTTGTCAGTAGGAAAGTAACTCCCTTAGAGAAGTCATATGCACATTTGACTTTTTTTACCGGACTTTCGATTTTTAGTGTTCTCTTGGGTTTAATTATGAAATTTTTAGATAGGATAAATTATGAGGGATTAGAAAGACGCTATTTTGATGGAATCACCAAAATCGTGATTTTCTTCTTCGATGGGAAAGTTGACTTTTTATTGGTAAGAGATATGATTTTTTTGATATTTTTATTAGATGCAAATAGAGGGTACTTCGTTATTTACATGTAATATCTTAAGTAAATGAAACTACAAACATTTAAGTAAATGTTAGTATTTGTAGTTTCATTTACTTATATATAATATATTGTTTATATAATATATCTGCATCCAAGCAAATCGAACCGAATCGGTTCAATTTTGCCCGAATCGGATCGAATCAGGGAAAATCTTATTCAATCCGAATCGGCGATGCGGCAAACCTTGATCTCCCCTTTTTGGGTTGCTGGGGGTAATTGATTCACACTTTCTTGGTGTGCTCTCAAGTGTATAAGTGCTTTGGAGTGTTCACACTTTGGGCGTTGACCCACCTATACATGTACATTCTCATTTTCCTTTAATATATATCAGTGGTACTACCCACCTTTAAAAAAAAATTTGGTTGAATGTTAGTTAATGAGTCATAGTAGAGTAAACTAGAAGAATTTGGCCTTATTTATTTAATAGTCCTAATAAAGTTACTCTAGAAATATTTTAGTTTTATCTTATTTAAGGAGTCATAATCGGATTAGTTTTGAGTTATTTTAGTCTTATCTCATTTGGGAGTCATAATAAGATTAGGATTAGCCTAATCACTATAAATTTAATATAACATAGTAACATCTTCTTCTTGAATTAATAAAGAATATTGATTATGACTTTTTAGTGATTTTTCCTCCTTTCTCTACAACGGAGAAGATGAACCTTGCAATAGGGTAGGGTGCAATGCCCTCATCAACCAAACAGAACCCTGTGGCGGGGTTGAGTGTGACACCCAAATATCCTTCTTCTTCCACTGCCTTCTTCTTCCTCTCTTTTTCTTCCACAGTGTCCTAGTTTTCCCCTCGTGCCATAATTTCCTTCTTCCTTACTCTCTTTCTTTTCATTTCCACATGGCCATCTGTTCGCTGCCTTCTGCAACCACAGCTGTCCTGCATCACCTGGTTTTACACACTCCCTGTACGTGGCTATGTGCTGTATGTTGAAGATTATAACATACATATTTTTTGGGGGGTGGGGGTGGGGGTGGGGGAGGGGTTCATGTCATCAAAAAAATCACCCCTCATTAGATCTAAATTAATGGCTAGAATTATGTCACATGTAACAACATAATTTTTTAAGGCTAGCAATTAAAGGTCAATAGTAGTTTGCTAACATTCACTTCATAAGATTAGTAGCTAAGCACCACCAAGAAACAATTTTCCCAGAAATCATATAATTACAAATGGCAGCTGCCAACAGTGATAATGAAAGACTTATGGAGGACAAAGGATATAGACTTTTTTCATTGAAAATTCCTGATTATCAAACAATCAAATTACGTAGCAAAGAAATTATCATATTTACCAAAGTGGGGTCCATAATTTGGTCTTTACTATTTTATCATATTACCTATCTGATCCCATGATCAAAGTGAATGCATATTTAAAATTATAGAGGGTAAAAAGCTAACTGCCCACGTATCGAAGTATTGTAGATTCTTAGAAAGATGTCTTTTGCCTCCCAATAGAGCTGAGATGTGTTATCTGGCCCCCAATAAAGCTAGAATCCTAATTGAGAAAAGATGTCTTTCCAGAGTCCAGAAACAACATCTTGATTATCTAGGTTGGTGTCGACCAGGGTTGGCAGGATTGGAATCGGGGGCTAATCGGGAAATTCCTGATTCGCCCCGATACGGCGTCCCGATTCGCTTCATGTGAACATGTTTCATTCATAATGGACAATATTTATGCCATGTAGTGCTATTTTGAAGTTTGAACCATGATTTGAACATAAACATCCATTTTTATTTTTTAATGGGTGAAGAAGAAGAGCAAGAACAAGGGGATATTGCCTCCAAACACCTTGTAACCCATGTAGAAAAGCCCCACCTGAGTCTTGGAGTGGAGATTCAAGGGTTTCTTGAGGGAAATGGGGGAAACGAAGGGGAGGGGAGGGCTTCCAGCGTGAAACCCTGCAAATTGGGCCAAATCAGGCTTATCAGGGATCAACTTTTCCTTGATACACACCGATTCACCCCGATTCAGCAAACCATGGTGACGAAATCTGCTGGCATGTGATGTTGCGCAAGAGAATCAAGTCCTTGTACACGGGAAGAGAGAGATGCACTTAATGCATAGTGATATGGACGACTGCTTCTATTACTGACCAGAAAGACACCAAATTCTCATTTAATGCTTCAACTGCAGTGTAGGAAAGAGCTGGAGCAGAAAAACCTTCTGTAGAAGGTTCAAAACAATAAGGTAGAGTAGATAAATTTCCCTATGAACTTAGACAAAAGCTCTGCCAACTGGTACTAAGTTCCATACTGAAATAAGATTGGTCTTGATAGAACGAGGACGTAACCCCTCAACACCCCAAAAGATGCTTATTGATGAGAAAGGGCAAAAGACAGAGGTACTGCGGCTTACAATAACCCCTTACCATACATGAAAAGAAAGTAGCTTCCAACAGAGGGTAGAGATGAAGCAATTCAGTCCTCAAAGTACCCCATCTATGAACGCGTTCTGGGCGTTGCACTTCTAGACAGTGGATGCTTTCATAAAATCTATATCTTGAAGACAGACGATGACTTTCTGGCAGCCACACGAATTTCAAACACGTCGTGAGAGCGTTGTGGTAAACAGGCAGTCGACTTACCTCCAGATGCTGAGCAGCGTCTGCTGTCAAACCGACTGTTACGGCCGCAAGCCCGATCAATCCACCCTACACATAAACCCAAGAAAAGGAGTAAAACATCGAAAATGAGAGAAAAAGGTCAGAAAGCCCGGGGAAAGAAGCAGAACGGTTCTTGATTTTAATTTCAAAGTATCATGACGAATTTCGACACCATTTGCGGACCTTCCTATGATTAGCCAGCGGGGAGTAGGTGAATTCCGTCGTCAGCAGGTTGATGACGGCCGTTATCTTGTCATGTTCCCCAGAAACAGCGAGCTGCTTCACGATCCCCTCAACCTGTTTACGAATCCCACAACGAACTAAGTCGTACTCCAACAAGCGCAAACCAGGGACCCGAGTACCCTCCCCCCCCCCCCCGCTCTTCACCCACACGTAAAAGAGAAGAGGCAACTTGCTATCCAACCTCAAGGGCGGCGTTCTTGCGCTTCTCATAGAGCTTGTCCGCAAGGTTCCTGAGGACAGCCGCCGGGACTATGGTGAGGGGGTCCGCCATGCCGCCGGAGGTCGCCCTCCACCCCCACCCCCACCCCCGCGGGGTCCACCGGGGATCTCTTGCTATCCAAGGAGGAAGATCGCAACCAACAGCCTCCTCCGCGCCTCCTCCCCCTCGAATCGGGGCATACTGCGGCACCCTCAGACCGAGCAAAGCACGAAGCACGCCGGGGGGCGCCTTCCGCACCTCCCGAACGCGGGGGAACGCGATCGAAACGGGGGTTCCGAGGCCGAAGCGGAACACCCCAAGAACCCTAACGCTGCTAGACTAGGCAGGATCACGGAGGAATCGAAGGTGGCCTTCTTCGTCCTGGTCTCCGTTTTTTTTCTGAGAAATCCAAGCGGCGCGCTTGCTTGCTTGCTGTCTCACTTCGCTCGGGGCAACACACTTACCTTCCTCCCCCACTCCCCGGTTCGCCTCTTTTCCTCTTTTCTTCCCTTCCTCGGGGGAGAACCCCGACGCCTTCTTTACACTACTGTTACTACAAGCTTGACTCCAATTGTATTTGAAAAAAAAAAATCCACGACCCCAGTGGATGAACCATAGAGTTAGCAATGGGCCGGACATGAATCGGCCCATGTTAGTTCGGGTTCAATTTGATCTTTAATCGTTTGACCCGAGTTCAACTCGATCTGAGACGAGACTTGATTTTTAGAACATCAGTCCGGCTTGAAAATATTAAATAAGGCCCGACTCAAGTACAGTCTAGCCTAATTTTATTTTTTAAAAGATATTTTTATGATTTTTTATTTTTTTTACAATAAAATTAGTGTTTATTGAATCAAAATAGCATAAAATAAATATTAGATAGATAAACTTATTTATAGTTCTTACAAATATGAAATAAATGTTAAGTAATTAAATATAGCTCAACAACATAATTTTTAATTCAAAATTTTATAACATTAGAATTACCGTCATGTTATTTATTTTTTAAAAAAAAATATCAGGTTACCGGGCCACCGGGTCACCCAGGCTGGGCCGAACCAAGCCCGGGTCCGGCCCAATCTTACTCCGGGCCGAGTTCAAAATAAAAAATTGTTAAATTGTCCGGCCCAAGCTCGTGTAAAATCGGGCTGGGCCACCGAGTCTTCATGCCAGTCCGACCCAATTGACACCTCTAATGAATCGAATCTAAAAAGTAATAAATATTAATTATAGCTCTTTATCGGATTTTTTTATTTATTTCTTATGCTCAATTCGAATTCTTAATACCGAGCGATAAATATTTAGTACCTTCTAAAGATAATATAAATTATTTTTAAATAATTTTATTGGTGAAAATCAGATAAGATCTTTCTTTTTTCTTTTTCAACTAATAAAATTATTTAGAGGACAATTTAAATCACTCACCTTAAGTTATCAATTTTTCTATCTTTAACAACAATTTGTCATATACGGACACTACTTGCTCTGCTACATATCTCTCTTTTTCTATTGAAAGTTTATAGAGTGTTTGGTTATACTTTTTTTCCAATTTTCTCTCTTAAATTTAAAAAAGAAAGAGAACAGATACAATGACACGTTTGGTAAATAATTTTTTATTTTAGAGAACAACTTTTATCTAATGTAAATCTCTCTCAAAATAAAAACAAGGATGAACCAATTTTTTAAAAAAAAACACACTCACTCCTCTCGCAACTACCTCCCCCCCCCATCGCCCCCCTCCTTGTGGAAGCCCCCCGCTGCCCCTCCTCCTCCCTGCGCCTCCTCCCCCCCCCCCCCCCCCCCTCTCTGCAGAATCACCCCCCCCCCCTCTCTGCAGAATCACCCCCCCCCCCTCCGTAGCCCACCCCTCCCTCTCCCCCTCCCCCCCCCTCTGCAGAAGCACCCCCCGAAACCCACCCCCCGCCCTCCCCCCCCCTTGCCCTCCCCTATGCCCCCAACCCCCCCCCCCCCCCGCCGGAATGGCGGCCCTCGCCCTCCCCCCCTCCCCTAGCCCCACTCGCCCCCGCCCTGGAACCCCCACTCGTCCCCGCCCTCCCCTGCGCCCCCAGCCCCCCGCCCCGGAACCCCCACCCGCCCCCGCCGAAACCCCCACCCCCTCCCCCAGCCCCGGAACCCCCACCCGCCCCCGCCCTTCCCTGCACCCCTGCCCCCCCCCCCCCTGTTGTCCCTTTTTGGAACGGCAGCAAGCTAACCTAGAGGGGGGGGTGAATAGGTTTTTCTGAAATCTGAAATAGAAAGTTAAACACATAAAATTATCACTTGAAAGTTTGGTTAGTTAAGTGTGATAAAGAGTAGCAGTGAGGAAGTAAATAAACAATCACACAAAGGATACAAAGAATTTATCCTGGTTCGGCCCTTCCTACATAGAAGTCCTACGTCCAGTCCCCAAGCAAACTCTTAGGATTTCACTAACCAAGGGTACAGTCCCCCTCACGGACAATACAACACCCAGCACCCCAGCTGGTCTTCTTCTCTTTCCCGGGCAAGAAGGTAGCCCACTTCTTTTACAAGTCAAGAAGCCAACCTCCTGGTACAAACCCCAGTGTGGTTCTGCTAGACACAAACCCCGAGTTAGGTTCTACATTGTATACAGTCCTACAGCTGGATAATGATCTTTCTTAAAAAAGAAAGAACAACACTGAGAGTTGGAACAGATGAACACCAACTAAGAGAAACTCTCAGCGAAAAGACTCTCTCCTCAGATTTACAAAGATGCACACAGAGAGAGTGAAGAGAGGAGAAGGAGCTTGAAGTTGGAAGGCTTCAGATGTTTGAACACTTCTTCTTCTTGGGCTCGGGCTCTTTCTCTCTTTTCCTTTGAGTGTATGTGGCGTTGAGGTTCCTCACAGGATGTACACTCCTTTAAAGATCTTCAGGAAAAGCTCTCTATTGTTCTTCAGCCTTGCTTCATCTTTTATATGAACAATTTGAATAAATCCGTTGGAGTTCTAGCCGTTGCTCATCTTCTCTTTCTTCAGATATTTTATGGTCTACGAAGTTTGCAAGCATAGAAGAAAGTGTTTAGATAAAAGAGTGTTTCTGTCAAAAAGGTTCATACCTCTATGTCTCCTATTGCCACTCAGAAGTAGTAAGTGACCACCTTTTTGTTGGTAGGAAAAGAGATCTAAAGAGATAAGCAAAAAGATTTCCTGTCAGAAAGATAAAGGAATACGCAAATCAAAAATATTTGATTTTTTCACTAGATGCCAAAAACATTTTGAAATATAAGGAAATCGATGTTTAAGTGAAATGCATGTTGAAATCCATGTTTTACAAGTGAATTCATGTTTCACTAATGAAATCCATGTGAGAAGCAAATCCATGTGAGAGCAAATCTTTGTGAGAGCAAATCTATGTTTCACTTATCAAATCTTTATGAGAGCAAATCCATGTGAGCACTTATCAAATCCTTATGAGACCGAATCCTTATGAGAGCAAATCGATGTGAGCACTTATCAAATCTTATGAGACCGAATTCTTATGAGACCGAAACCTTATGAGAGTAAATCAATGTGAGCACTTATTAAATCCTTATGAGACCGAATCCTTATGAGAGCAAATTGATGTGAGCACTTATCAAATCCTTATGAGACCGAATCCTTATGAGAGTAAATCGATGTGAGCACTTATCAAATCCTTATGAGACCAAATCGATGTGTGAGTGAAATCCATGTTTTTAGGCAAATCGATGTGGCACTTTGTAAACTAAAATCGATGTATATTGAATGTACATCGATTTAGTTTTTTAGTGCAAATCATACGGCAATACTGTCATAAATTTATATTTATTAAAAAATATAATATTGAATATATTAATAATATTTAATTAATCGTAAGTTTTGTTATCACCAAAATATCATAAATTTATATTTATTAGGAAAACATGATATTAAATATTTTTTAATAATATTTAATTAATCATAAATGTTGTTTTCACCAAAATATCATAAATGTATATTATTAGGAAAACATGATATTAAATATTTTTTAATAATATTTAATTAATCATAAATTTTGTTATCACCAAAATATAAGGGTAAAATATAGGAGTGGTTCAACAATCTCCCCATTTTTGGTGATGACAAAATTTACGAGAATTTTCTGACAAAAATACTTAAAGCATAGAAAATACAGAAAATTCATAGATAATTCTCTCTCCCTTTTTGTCACTAACCAAAAAGGAAGGATCTTACCTTGCATTCTCTCCCATTTGTGAAAATTTCTTACCATTGAGGGGTTCAACAATGATTGACATTAAAGAATAAGTCCCCCTTAATCTGTGCTCCCCCTGAATGTTTTCTCCCCCTAAGCATAAGGCTCCCCTTGATAGAGAGGGTCCTCTTAAAGATTCTTCACTTGTCTGTCGACAGGTGTTTCTTAGTGTGTCGACCTGTTGATCTCTTGAGTCGTCTTGTTGACCGGTTGTTTATCAAGTCTTCAAGATTTTTATCTGCATAGATCTTAGGAAAAACTTGCAAACATTGTTAGTAGCAATATAAAATTCAATATTTGTGACTACTCCCTCTTCAGATAAGAGTTGGATGAAGAGTTGACAGTCACCCTTGCGTTGAGCATCCTAGATGCTCCAAGGCTATCCTGCAAACAACTTATTCAGAAGTAGGTACCCAAATCTTTTTGGGTCCTTGATGGTTAGATGCATAAAAATATCATTTCGGAATCCAAACTAAATGTCTTGTTGTGCAGGTATTTACTGTGGGTCCTAATTTATTGCAATGAGAACAACAATGAATATAATCTATTTTGCAGTTCTTATTGTTTTTATGAAGTCTATTTAGGACACAATTTTTGGAAACGTTTTCTTTTACAAGGGTCTTTTTCTGAGGCAACTTGGTTTCTTTTACAAATTTTAGTAATGGATATTTTTCAAGAATTATGACTTATTTTTTTTTTTCAGGAGGTTTGTATCCAAGACCTTATTTATTGTTTCCAGATTTTGATCCTTTTAAACATAGAGCTAGAGATGTTTTCCATTTAGTTAATTTTCTAATTTATTCTTTTAAATAAAGATTTTCTTCAGTTAGAGTTTTAAATTTTTCTTCTAACTCCAATTTTTCATTGTTTTTGTTTTTTAAGTTTTCATTCAGGAGATGATTATTATCTTTACTTTCATTTAATTATTTTTCTAATTGTTCCATTTCGGATTTAAGATCAGAATTGGTGTTATCTAAGCAAGTGATGTTGTTTTTCAGATTTTTTAATTCTTTTACAACACCTTTATACTTTTCATATAGTTCATTAAAGACTTCTTCTAAGTCGTCAGACTTTGACCCTGAATCAGTGCATGAATCAAAAATGGGTCAGAATTTACCTCATCTAGTCCTACCATGAGGGCTAGACTTTCCTGCTCTTTTTCAGAATCTGAGGTTGATGATTCGAAGTTGTGGCCTCTTCATTTTCCCAAGCAGGAGCCATGCCTTTTTTTTTGAAGTTATTGTGCTTCTTTTTGGACTTTTCTAGTTGACTAGTCTTCTTTAGTTTAGGACAATCTAGTCTTAGATGTCCAGGTTTTCTACATTCATAGCAGACTGGTTCTTTTTCTTTTCTCTCTTTCTTTTGAATCATTCTCGATCCATTTTTCTTCTTCTTGAGAATCTTCTGAAGTTTGGATAGAACTTCATCTACATCACTGTCTTCAGAACCTGCATTTTTTGAACTAGAAGAAGAAGAAGAAGAGGTGGAAGGAATAGCTGCAACTTTAAAAGTATTAGTATATTTTTTCTTTGATGAGCTTTCAGATAGTCGCTCCATATTAATTTCATGTGCCATGAGAGAACCAATTAGCTTATCAATAGAAAACTTGGTTAGCGCATGGGCTTCTTCAATAGCGGTGACCTTAGGGGTCCATGAAAGAGTTAAAGATCTAAGTATCTTTCTGACATTTTCCTCATCAGAAAGATTTTTACCAAGGGAGCTTAGACCTACTACTATGCTTGAAAATCTATTATACATGGTAGTAATGTTTTCATGTGGAAGCATTTTAAATTGTTCGTATTGTGAAACAAGAATATCTATCCTAGTTTGTTTTACTTTATCTGTTCCTTCATAAGTTATTTGTAGTTTATCCCACATTTCTTTAGCAGATTTACAAGCAGATACTCTACTAAATTCCTTTTTAGATAAGACACTAGGGCTGTTCAAAATTCGGTTCAAACCGAAAAACCAAACCGAACCGGCCGGTTCGGGTTGGGTCCTTATGTAGTTCAGTTTGGTTTCATTTAATGAAATCGAATAAACAGATTATGTGGCGGAACACCTCGTTCAAGTCCGTTAAACCGATAACGTACTTGATCCGAGTCCACCTCCCGCGAACGGGCCGAAGCCTCACAAGGATACCACACCACAGTCCGTGTAAACACAAGGAACACACCATTCATATATATATTTCACAAGTTTACATAGCCATATTTCCAAAAAACTGAAAGAAAGTACAAGAGCCTGGGGCATACCCCGAGGTACAACTGAAGAAAGTAAACAACTAACTACACTACTGCTACAACATTACACAAACGAGACTACACTGCTGGAGCTGCTACTACACAGTTGGAGGTACTGACCCTGCACCGCTACGACGCGGCTCTGAACTGGACGACGGTCGAGAAACGTCCTCCTCGCCTACACCTGTGGGGGTAGGGGTGAGCCTCGCTAGTCACTGGCTCAGTAGGGAACTACCCCAAAATCGAGCAAACCAAAACCACAGGTACAAAAGTAGTAAACAGTACCAACAATTTATAGAACAGCTAAGCAGGATATAAAAGCTGTAAAAGTACTCACCGTCTGCCGACTACGAAAAACAATTGTAATAATTAAACGGCAAACCAGTACAAATGTACGAGCTAAAGTAGAGACAGCCAAACACGAGCCACATAAACTGGTTCGCGACACCAGAGACTGACTCGGACAAGCTAACACAGGTCTACCTCTCAGTCTCGCAGCCACGGACGAAAGGTCCAGCTGCCGCTCCACGTGAAAAGGGTCAAGCAACTGTGGAGACCAACTAAACACCACCACCTGCGGACCACACGGTCGCAGGCCCATGCCTGGCACCTCCAGAGACCCTGGCCTGGGCTCGCTAGAGTGAGGCACTGGAAAAGGACTAGCTGGGGACCAGTGTCGACTACTGGTGTCCGTACCCCCAACTACGAGCGCGCTACAAGTGACTAAAGACAAACACAAGTGTCACTGTCCCACTGTCGTCTTTCCCTCAGCCGGACGTACAACTCAAACACAGGAGTGAGGGTGTCCAGGTCAGACGACACAGACCTCAACGGTACAACACAAGTACTGGGACAAAGCCCTGAGCTAACAGCCTGGCTCACAAAGAACCTGGGGCACCCAACTGGAGAGGTAACCATGGTAGGCGTCGTACTACTTGCCACGTGCACGTCACACACAAACCACGTGAAGTCTCACGTAAACCGCGTGCACTAGTAGTCCACTACACGTGAACACCACACAAACACGTAAAGAAACAACCAACTGCGTACCCAGTACGCTAGTCTCAAAAAACACGAGCGCTGGGTGCACCACGATTATCGTTGCACCATTTGATACCAACAGATATTCAATATGTCAATATTTAAACCAAAGGCATGCTGGCGGCAACATCGATTGTCGTTAATGGGATATAAACGGTAAGGTATCTGGCCGTCTAGTTCCCAGCTGAAGAACCTGGCGTCAAACGATGTTGACGCCAAGCTCCTC
Organism: Colocasia esculenta; assembly: GCA_014218235.1. Taxonomy (NCBI): domain Eukaryota; kingdom Viridiplantae; phylum Streptophyta; class Magnoliopsida; order Alismatales; family Araceae; genus Colocasia; species Colocasia esculenta. Next base: position 89,791,336 of record CM024763.1, on the reverse strand, counting down.
GACTCCAGTTCCTGCAGAAACCCTAAACCTATTCTACAGGCATACTTAGTCCCAAAACCATCGAGAAAACACGAGGAAATACTTCCTCTAACATGCAAGAATCCTAATTAACTTAAAACAACATGTTTCTATTGTTAAATTGCTCAAGCCACCCATGTACCCCGCATGGATACCATTACCCGAAATCACCATTATCATGCAGATTCATGTTTTCTAATTGCATTATTACAACCTATAGGAACTAAAGGGATCGTCCCCTACCTCAGGACACGCTTAAACCTCCCGAATTCTCCCAATTCACGCCGAACCCTCCACGAGCTCCTAGGGCAATTGCACCACGTCCCGGCGTTTCCTTGGCCAATTCGTCACCGCCTCACGTTCCACGTTCCTTCAATTATCCTTTTACAACAGTTGGAAGCATTGGGGAAGCAAGAGGCATGAAGTCAGGGCAAGGGAGAGGGAGATTGAGCTGAGAGAACTGCTCTCGGGTAGACTATATTCTGCAGGTCGCACAGCTTGGCGTCAACATGGCTGTCGCCAATCAGACCGCCAAGGCTAGACGTCCATATCTCTTGTCGCCAAGTTCATACAGTAAACGTCAACTTATATGGATGCCGACAAGTCAACGACCACACCTGGCCGCCAACTCCTACTCAACTGCAGCAGGTCCCATTTTATCTCAGGACCCAACCTGCACCACATCTGCACACACCACACGACCAAACCACATTGGCCTCACAATGGCCATCACAACCGATACATACATGATCCATAAGGATCCGAAAAGCACGCGACGTTACATTACTATCATCTAAAAAGAAAATTTCGACCTGAAATTCATAACATAACTCAAAGTTAAACAACTTAAGCATACACATCTTTACAAGTACTATCATCTAAAAAGAAATACAAAAGCTTATTCAAACAAATAGGGATACCCCTTAGCCATCTCCTCGGCTAATTCCCAGGTATCCTCACCACCCAACCTATTTTCCCATCTCACTTTAACTAGCTCAATTTCTTTATTTCTCAACTTCTTTATCTTTCGATCCGTGATCTGTACCGGATACTCGGGCATAGTCATATCCGGCCTCAGGTCACCACCTTGATAACTAATTATCTGAGCTGGATCCTCAATACACTTTCTTAACATAGAAACATGGAAAATATCATGGACATTCGCAAAATCTGCTGGCAAATCCAGCCTATAAGCTGTTTCCCCAATTCTTTCTAATACCTGGAAAGGTCCCACATACCTTGGGCTCAACTTCCCAGTCTTGCCAAATCTCATAATACCTTTACTCGGGGAAACTCTCAAGAAAACAAAATCTCCCACTTCAAACTGAAGTAGTCTTCTCCGGATATCTGCATAACTTTTTTGCCTGCTTTGAGCTGCCTGCAATTTTTTCTTAATAAGCTTTACTACATCAGTGGTTTGCTGAATCAATTCAGGACCCACTAACTACCTTTCTCCCACTTCATGCCAGTTCAAAGGAGTTCTACATGGCCTTCCATATAGAGCTTCATACGGTGCCATCCCAAGACTGGTATGATAACTATTATTGTAGGTAAACTCAACCATTCCCAAATGATGCACCCAATTACCTCTCCAAACTAAACAACAAGCTCGCAACATATCTTCAATCGTCTGGATAGTCCTCTCTGTCTGACCATCTGTCTGGGGATGATAAGCGGAGCTATATCTCAACTCAGTACCAACTACTTTCTGCAGACTTCTCCAAAAATCAGAAGTAAATCTTGGATCTCTATCAGATACAATAGTCTTCGGAATGCCATGCAGTGGAACAATCCTTTCAACATAAACCTTTGCTAATCTGTCCACTGTCCAAGACATACTTACTGCCACTAATCTGCACACCTTAGTCAATCTGTCAACAAATACCTATATTCCATTATGCCCGGAACTTGATCTTGGTAAACCTACTACAAAGTCCATCGCAATATCATCCCATTTCCACTGTGGAATGGTCAATGGTTGCAATAGACCTCCAGGCTTCTGATGCTCTGCTTTGATTTGCTGACAGACAGCACACCTTGCAACAAATTCTGTTATTTCCTTTTTCATATAAGGCCACCAAAATGTTTCCTCAAATCATGTACATTTTAGTACTACCTGGATGGATAGTGTACCTAGATTTATGAGCCTCTTCCAACACTCGCTGCTTTACTTCTCTTTCTGCCGGAACAAACAACCTGCCTCTGAGCCTAATCACACAGTTATCATCAATGTAACTCCTTCCATTTTTACAATCTCAGCTAAACTTACATCTGCTTTCTGAGCCTCAACAATCTGCCAATACAAGGACGGCTCTACAGCACTAGCAGCTAGTACTGCCCGCCGCTGACTATTGGGCACATGCAAGGAGTTCTCCACTATTTCTTCATATAGCTTCCACTCTTTGATCATCATCAGATTAATATATGCCTTTCTGCTCAAAGCATCTGCTACAACATTGGCCTTACCCGGATGGTAAGCCAAACTAAAATCATAATCTTTCAAATATTCAATCCATCTACGCTGACGAAGATTTAAATCTTTCTGTGAGAAGATATACTTCAAGCTTTTATGATCTGTAAAGATCTCAAATCTTTGACCATACAGATATGCCTCCACATTTTCAAAGCAAACACAACTGCTGCCAATTCCAAATCATGAGTGGGGTAATTCTCCTCTGCCGGCTTCAATTTCCTGGACGCATAAGCTATCACTTTACCATGCTGCATAAGCACTGCGCCAAGTCCTCTCCTTGAAGCATCAGTATATAACACAAAACACCACTCCCTGCCGGTAACGTCAATATGGGTGTTGTTGTAAGCCTCTTTTTCAATTCCATAAAACTTTTCTGACATTCACCGGACCACATAAAGGCACACCTTTTCTGGTCAACTTAGTCATAGGTGCCGCAATCTTAGAAAATCTTGAATAAAGAGCCTATAATAACCTACTAATCCCAAAAACTTCTAATCTCAGTTATTGTTCTGGGCACTTCCCATCTCATCACTGCTTCGACTTTACTTAGGTCCACTGCTACTCCTTTAGCTGAAATAACATGACCCAGAAATTGAATTTCTTTCAACCAAAATTCACACTTAATGAATTTGGCAAACAACTGATTATCCCTTAACAACTGCAGAGTAAACCTCAAATGAGCTGCATGCTCCTCTTCAGATGCTGAATAGATCATAATATCATCAATAAAGACTACAATGAATTGGTCCAAATACGGATGAAAAATTCTATTCATCAGATCCATAAAACCTGCTGGGGCATTAGTCAACCCAAATGGCATAACCACAAACTCATAGTGACCATATTTGGTTCTGAAAGCTGTTTTATCTATATCCTCCTCTTTAATTCTTAACTGATGGTACCCAAACCTTAAATCAATTTTAGAAAATACCTTTGCTGATTGCAACTGATCAAACAAATCATCTATTCTTGGTAATATGTACTTATTCTTAATGGTCACATCATTCAACTTTCTATAATCAATACACATACGAAAACTTCCATCTTTCTTTTTCACAAACAACACCGGTGCTCCCCACGGGGAATGACTTGGCCTAATAAACCCTTTCTGCAACAACTCTTCTAATTGCTTTTTCAATTCTTTAAGTTCTGCTGGTGCCATCCGATATGGAGCCTTAGAGATCGGCATGGTACCTGGCAGCAACTCAATAGTAAAGTCCACCTCTCTATGTGGAGCTAAACCAGGCAAATCTTCAGGAAAAACATCAGCAAATTCCCTAACCACGGGAACTGCTTCAATTGACTGACTAGCTTCTACCAAACTTACCGAGGCTAAATAAGCCACACATCCAGCATTTATCAACTTTCTAGCTCTAATTGCAGAAATTAGAAATTTAGAGGTATAAAAAGGCATACCTTGATATTCAAAAACTGCACCATTAGGATGGCAAAACCTGATCCTCTTCTTTCTGCAATCTAACATTGCTCCATAAGTCTCAAGCCAATCCATACCCAAAATAATATCATAATCTGTCAACTGCAGGGCATACAACCGACCCGGCATCTGGTTCCCTTCAATCATAACAGGAGCTTCATCTACATAACTCGAAGTGAGCAAGAACTCACCCGAGGGAACTTCCACAACTAACTCACAAGACTTTTCCTCTAAAGGGTGAACCATACAATCCAGGAATTCTTCGGAAATAAAAGAATGAGAGGCACCCGAATCAAATAGAACTCTTGCTGAATAATCATAAAGAGGTAAAGTATCTTCTATCATATTCGATGCCTCCGCCTGGGCTCGGGTGAAAGCCATAACCCAGCCCCTTCCTCGCTGCTGCGGTACTCCTCTGCCACGACCTGCCTGTGGCTGCTGAAACTGTTGAGGCTGCTACTGCTGCTGCACACCTCTTCCATATCCATACTCTCTCGGATAGGGGCAATTGCGGATCAAATTCCCCGGCTGATTACAATTATAACATCTATATCCTGGTGGAGTAATGGGCTGCCTGGAAATGCTCTGTTGCGACTCCTCCACCTCTGGCCTACCACGACCTTGCTGAAATTGCTGACGACCTCCCCATCCTCTTCCTTTACCTTTAAATGCTTGCTTTAATTTCTGGCCCCACTTACCAAAAACTGACGAGGAAGGTCCTGCTAGTGCTTTACCCTTACTCGCACCCACTGATTGCTGCGGTAGCTGAAAACTACCTGAGCCTGACTCGCCCACCTGACGAGTCCGAATAGACCTCTCCAATGTAGCTGCTCTCTGGGCTGCTTCTTCCACTGTCTTACACATGAGAGGTACTATTGCATCCTGCAACTCTACTCTCAAACCTCTAATGAAGTACTCAACCATCATATTATTATCTGATACTACATAAGGTGCATATCGGCTAAGCGCCATAACCTCATCTGGTACTCTAAAACTGAAGAGTTACCTTACTGGAGTGTCCGAAATTGCTCTCTCTTCACTTGCTGCACTTGAATCGGAAAGAATGTATCGTTAAATACATCAAGAAATCCTGACCAAGTGATAGCCTCTTATGTCCTGCCTACAAAGGTGGTCTGCATCTTCAATCGCCACCATTCCAATGCAAAACCTCTCAACTGATAAGCAGCTAACACAACTTATCTGTTGCCGGACACCTCATGGTCGCAAAGACCCTTTCAATCTCATGGACCCAGTGTTCCGCTGTATCTGGATTCGGCCCTCCTGAGTAAGTAGGCGGCTGCAATCTCAGAAACTTCTCAACTTGCATTACTGGTTCCTCTGCTAATAATACTGGTGTGGTGGTGGCAAGGGTGCTACAAAAGGCACCTCCACTCCTGGCGGTGGCAGTACAGGGGCCTCAGGTACAGCCCTCCAACAACTGGGGGTACTGCTGCGGGCGGCATCGGTGCCTGCTGATCCATCCTTGCCCGAATATCCGTGAGGCTTTCCCAAATCTCTCTATCATACGCTGAGTACTCTCCTCTGGATCATCTCCTCCACCACCCCAATCTCTTCTATCAGCCATTTCAGAAATTTCTGCTCAAACAAAACATCAAACAAAATCACAACAACAAATTATCAGAAACCAGGGTCCCTACCAGCAGTGTACAAAGACCGAAATAAGGCTATGTATCTTTCTAGTTCCCTTATATTAACACGGACCTTGCTCTGATACCAACTGTGGCGGAACACCTCGTTCAAGTCCGTTAAACCGATAACGTACTTGATCCGAGTCCGCCTCCCGCGAACGGGCCGAAGTCTAGCAAGGGATACCATACCACAGTCCGTGTAAACACAAAGGAACACACCATTTCATATATATATTTCACAAGTTTACATAGCCATATTTCCACAAAACTGAAAGAAAGTACAAGAGCCTGGGGCATACCCCGAGGTACAACTGAAGAAAGTAAACAACTAACTACACTACTGCTACAACATTACACAAACGAGACTACACTGCTGGAGCTGCTACTACACAGCTGGAGGTACTGACCCTGCACCGCTACGACGCGGCTCTGAACTGGACGACGGTCGAGAAACGTCCTCCTCGCCTACACCTGTGGGGGTAGGGGTGAGCCTCACTAGTCACTGGCTCAATAGGGAACTCCCCCAAAACCGAGCAAACCAAAACCACAGGTACAAAAGCAGTAAACAGTACCAACAATTTATAGAACAGATAAGCAGGATATAAAAGCTGTAAAAGTACTCACCGTCTGCCGACTACGAAAAACAACTGTAATAATTAAACGGAAAACCAGTACAATGTACGAGCTAAAGTAGAGACAGCCAAACACGAGCCACGTGAACTGGTTCGCGACACCAGAGACTGACTCGGACAAGCTAACACATGTCTACCTCTCAGTCTCGCAGCCACGGACGAAAGGTCCAGCTGCCGCTCCACGTGAAAAGGGTCAAGCAACTGTGGAGACCAACTAAACACCACCACCTGCTGACCACACGGTCACAGGCCCTTGCCTGGCACCTCCAGAGACCCTGGCCTGGGCTCGCTAGAGTGAGGCACTGGAAAAGGACTAGCTGGGGACCAGTGTCGACTACTGGTGTCCGTACCCCCAACTACGAGCGCGCTACAAGTGACTAAGACAAACACAAGTGTCACTGTCCCACTGTCGTCTTTCCCTCAGCCGGACGTACAACTCAAACACAGGAGTGAGGGTGTCCAGGTCAACGACACAGACCTCAACGGTACAACACAAGTACCGGGACAAAGCCCTGAGCTAACAGCCTAGCTCACAAAGAACCTGGGGCCACCCACTGGAGAGGTAACCATGGTAGGCGTCGTACTACTTGCCACGTACACAAAACCACGTGCACGTCACACACAAACCACGTGAAGTCTCACGTAAACCGCGTGCACTAGTAGTCCACTACACGTGAACACCACACAAACACGTAAAGAAACAACCAACTGCGTACCCAGTACGCTAGTCTCAAAAAACACGAGCGCTGGGTGCACCACGATTATCGTTGCACCATTTGATACCAACAGATATTCAATATGTCAATATTTAAACCAAAGGCATGCTGGCGGCAACATCGACTGCCGTCAATGGATATAAACAGCAAGGTATCTGGCCATCTAGTTCCCAACTGAAGAACCTAGCGTCAAACGATTTGACGCCAAGCTCCTCGACTCCAGTTCCTGCAGAACCCTAAACCGATTCTACAGGCATACTTAGTCCCAAAACCATCGAGAAAACACGAGGAAATACTTCCTCTAACATGAAAGAATCCTAATTAACTGAAAACAGCATGTTTCTATTGTTAAATTGCTCAAGCCACCCACTGTACCCCGCATGGATACCATTACCCGAAATCACCATTATCATGCAGATTCATGTTTTCTAATTGCATTATTACAACCTATAGGAACTAAAGGGATCGTCCCCTACCTCAGGACACGCTTAAACCTTCCGTTCTCCCAATTCACGCCAAACCCTCCACGAGCTCCTAGGGAAATTGCACCACGTCCCGGCGTTTCCTTGGCCAATTCGTCACCGCCTCACGTTCCACGTTCCTTCAATTATCCTTTTACAATAGTTGGAAGCATTGGGGAAGCAAGAGGCATGAAGTCAGGGCAAGGGAGAGGGAGATTGAGCTGAGAGAACTGCTCTCGGGTAGACTATATTCTGCAGGTCGCATAGCTTGGCGTCAACATGGCTGTCGCCAATCAGACCGCCAAGGCTAAACGTCCATATCTCTTGTCGCCAAGTTCATACAGTAAACGTCAACTTATATGGACGCCGACAAGTCAACGACCACACCTGACCACCAACTCCTACTCAACTGCAGCATGTCCCATTTTATCTCAGGACCCAACCTGCACCACACCTACACACACCACACGACCAAACACATTGGCCTCACAATGGCCATCACAACCGATACATACATGATCCATAAGGATCCGAAAAGCACGCGACGTTACAGATGTTGAACCACTCCTATATTTTACCCTTTTATTTTGGTGATAATAAAATTTATGTTTAATTAATTTTATAAAAATATTTAATATTATGTTTCTTAATAAATATAAATTTACATGATTAATTGAATATTAAATGTATTTATTAGCATGATTTTCTAATAATAAATTAAATATCATATTTTCTAATAAATATAATTTTATGACATTATCTATAATGATTTGCACTAAACAGATAAATGGATTCCATTCAATATATATGGATTAGTTCAAAGTGCCACATCGATTTGGTCTCATAACGATTTGATAAGTGACTCTCATAAGGATTCCTTTATACTCACACAGACTCCTTTGTAACTCATAAGGATCCTTTATACTCAACAGACTCCTTTGAAACTCATAAGGATTCCTTTGTAACTCACACAGACTCCTTTGTAACTCAAGGATTCCTTTGTAACTCACACAGACTCCTTTGTAACTCATAAGGATTCCTTTGTACTCACACAGACTCCTTTGTAACTCATAAGGATTCCTTGTACTCACACAGACTCCTTTGAAACTCATAAGGATTCCTTGTAACTCACAGACTCCTTTGTAACTCATAAGGATTCCTTTGTAACTCACACAGACTCCTTTGAAACTCATAAGGATTCCTTTGTACTCACACAGACTCCTTTGTAACTCATAAGGATTCCTTTGTACTCACACAGACTCCTTTGAAACTCATAAGGATTCCTTTGTAACTCACACAGACTCCTTTGTAACTCATAAGGATTCTTTTGTACTCACATAGACTCCTTTGTAACTCATAAGGATTCATTTGTACTCACACAGACTCCTTTGAAACTCATAAGGATTCTTTGTAACTCACACAGACTCCTTTGTAACTCATAAGGATTCACTCTCTTAAGGAATCGATCTCATAAGGATTCGCTCTCTTAAGGAATCGATCTATAAGGATTCGCTTCAAGGATTCGCTCTCTTAAGGAATCGATCTCATAAGGATTCGCTCTCAAGGATTCACTCTTAAGGAATCGATCTCATAAGGATTCGCTCTCAAGGATTCGCTCTCTTAAGGAATCGATCTCATAAGGATTCCTTTGTAACTCACATGGATTCCTTTGTAATCTCATAAGGATTCCTTTGTAACTCTCACATGGATTCCTTTGTAACTCTCACATGGATTCCTTTGTAACTCTCATAAGGATCCTTTGTAACTCTCACATGGATTCCTTTGTAACTCTCACATGGATTCCTTTGTAACTCTCATAAGGATTCCTTTTAACTCTCACATGGATTCCTTTGTAACTCTCATAAGGATTCCTTTGTAACTCATAAGGATTCCTTTGTAACTCTCACATCGATTCCTTGTAAAATATGGATTTCACTTAAACATAGATTTATTTTATATTTCAAAATATTTTTTGGCATCTAGTGAAAAAGTCAAATATTCTTGATTTGCGTAATCCTTATCTTTCTGACAGGAGATCTTTTTGCTTACTTTCTAGATCTCTTCTCTCCTGCCAACAAAAGAGAGATTATTTACCACTTCTGGGTGGCAACAGGAAACATAGATGTATGAGCCTTTTGACAGAAAACACTCTTTTATCTAAAACACTTTCTCTATGCTTGCAGACCTCGTAGACCACAAATTATCAGAAGAAAGAGAAGATGAGCAACGGCTAGAACTCTCAACTCCAACGGATTTATTCAAATTGCTCATAAAAGATGAAGCAAGGCTGAAGAAGAAATAAGAGCTTTCCTGAAGATTTTTCAAGAGTGTACATCCGGGAAGAACCTCAACTCCACATACACTCAAAGAAAAGAGAGAAAGAGCCTGAGCCCAAGAAGAAGTGTTCAAGCATCTGAAGCCATCAAGCTTCAAGCTCCTTCTCCTCTCTTCTCTCTCTCTGTGTGCATCTTTGTAATCTGGGGAGAGAGTCTTTTGCTGAGAGTTCTTTTAGTTGGTTTTTATTTGTTCCAACTCTCAGCTTTGTTCTTTCTTTTCTAAGAAAGACTTCTGTCCAGCTGTAGGACTGTATACAGTGGTAACCTAGCTAGGGGTTGTGTCTAGCAGAACCGCACTGGGTTTGTACCAGGAGGTTGGCTTCTTTACCTGTAAGAGAAGTGGGCTGCCTTCTTGCCGGGAAGAGAGAAGACCAGCTGGGGTGCTGGGTGTTGTAGGTCCTTAAGGGGGACTGTACCCTTGGTTAGTGAAATCCCAAGAGGTTGCTTGGGGACTGGACGTAGGACTTCCATGTGGGAAGGGCCGAACCAGGATAATCTCTTGTGTTATTTGTGTGATTGTTTATTTGCTTCCGCACTGCTACTCTTTATCACACTAAACTAACCAAACTTCAAGTGTAATTTCTGTGTTTAAGTTTCTATTTCAGATTTCAGAAAAACCTATTCACCCCCCCTCTAGGTTAGCTTGCTGCCGTACCAAAAGGGCCAACAAGTGGTATCAGAGCGGGTCTCTGACATTCAAGAAGATCAACGATCTTAGAGCAAAGATCCATGGCAGCTCAAGGATATGCTGAAGGTCAATCAGTCACCAGACCTCCATTCTTTGATGGAGAGGACTACCAATATTGGAAGATGAGAATGGAATGCTTCATTCGAGGCACAGACTTTGATCTGTGGCAGGTAATCGAGGTAGGTGATTATGTTAGTTCCTATTCCAGGCACTACTGCCATTACAGCAGCAGATAAAAGTAAATTATCTTTAAACTTTAAAGCTAAGAACTATTATGTTGTGCTTATCCAAAAAGGAATTCAGTAGAGTTCTGCATGCAAATCTGCTAAAGAAAAATTTGGGATAAACTGCAGATAACTTATGAAGGAACGGATAAAGTGAACAAACTAGAATAGATTTCTTGTTTCACAATATGAACAATTTAAAATGCTTCCAAACGAAAATATTACTCAAATGTATAATAGATTTTCAAGCATAGTAGTTGGTTAAGCTTCTTGGTAAAACTCTTTCTAATGAGGAAATCGTTAGGAAGATACTTAGGTCTTAACCATTTCATGGACACCTAAAGTAACTGCTATTGAAGAGGCCCATGATTTAAACAAATTGTCGATTGAAAATTTAATAGGTTCTCTCATGGCACATGAAATAAATATGGAGGACTATCTGAAAGCTCATCTAAGAAAAATGTACTAATGCTCTTAAAGTTGCAGCTGCTCCTTCCACTTCTTCTTCTTCTAGTTCCAAAAATGCAGATTCTGAAGACAGTGACGTAGATGAAGTACTGTCCAAGCTTCAGAAAATTCTCAAGAAGAAGAAAAATGGATCAAGAAGGATTCAAAAGAAAGAAAAGAAGAAAGGAACCAGTCTGCTATGAATGCAGAAAACCTGGACATCTGAGACCAATTGTCCAAGGTTAGAGAAGAATGGTCAACCGAAAAGTCAAGAAGCAGCACAAGAAATTAAAAGAAAAGCCATGGCAGCTGCTTGGGAAAATGATGAGGCCACAAGCTCGAAACATCAAGCTCAGAATCGGAGAAAGAGCAGGTAAATCTTGCCCTCATGGCAGGACTAGATGAGGTACATTCTGACTCATTTTTTGATTCTTGCACAGATTCAGGATCAGAATCTGAAGATTTAGATCATGTTTTAATGAACTATATGAAAAACATAAAAATGTTGTAAAAGAATAGAAGAATCTGAAAAACAACACTATTGCTTAGAAAACACCAATTCTGATCTTAAATCCGAATTGGAGCAACTAGAAAAACAATTAAAGGATAGTAAAGATAACATTATCTTTTAAATGAAGATTTAAAAAGTAAGAATAATGAGAAGATAGAGTTAGAAGAAAAATTGAAAACTCTAACTGAAGAAAATCTTTATTTAAAAGAATCAGTTAGAAAATTAACTAAAGGAAAAACATCTTTAGCCCTATGCTTAAAAGGATCAAAATCTGGAAATGACAAACAAGGGCTTGGTTATACACCTCCAGAAAAAGGAAAACAAGTAATAAACTCAGGAGGAAAATATCCTTTACCAAATTTGTAAAAGAAACCAAAATGCCTCAGAAAAAGGAACCTGAAACAACCAAGCTTTATCAAAAGAAAAAGGTTTCTAAAAATTATGTTCAAATCATGCATCACAAAGGCAATAAGAACTGCAAAACAAATTATATTCATTGCTGCTCTCATTGCAATAAACTAGGACACACTGTGAACACCTGCACAACTAAGCACTTAGTTTGATTCCTAAAGGTTATTTTCATGCATCTAACCATCAAGGACCAAAAAGATTTGGGTACCTACTTCTGAGTAGTTTATTTGCAGGATGGCCTGGAGCATCAGGAACAAAGGATGCTCAAGGCACTGGTGACTGCCAACTCTTCATCCATCTCATATCTGAAGAGGGAGTAGTCATTAATTTATTTGTAAATTTAATATTACTAATAATTATTTTCAAGTTTCATTCAGGTGGCGTCTCTCATTCAGGGGGAGCACAGACTAAGGGGAGTTATTCATTTATGTCAATCATTGTTGAACCCCTCAATGGTAAGAATTTCTTTCACAAAGGGGAGAGAATGCAATGGTAAGAACCTTCCTTTTTGGTTTGTGACAAAAAGGGGGAGAGTATGCATGGTATGCATTATCTGTGAATTTCTGTATTTTCTATGCTTTACGTATTTTGTCAGAAAATCTCATAAATTTTGTCATCACCAAAAAGGGGGAGATTGTTGAACCACTCCTATATTTTACCCTTTTATTTTGGTGATAATAAAATTTATGTTTAATTATTATTATAAAAATATTTATATTATGTTTTTCTTAATAAATATAAATTTACATGATTAATTGAATATTAAATGTATTTATTAGCATGATTTTTCTAATAATAAAATAAATATCATGATTTTCTAATAAATATAATTTTATGACATTATTCTATAATGATTTGCACTAAACAGATAAATGGATTCCATTCAATATATATATGGATTTCAGTTCAAAGTGCCACATCGATTTGGTCTCATAACGATTTGATAAGTGACTCTCATAAGGATTCCTTTATCTCACAAGACTCCTTTGTAACTCATAAGGATCCTTTATACTCACACAGATCCTTTGAAATCATAAGGATTCCTTGTAACTCACAAGACTCCTTTGTAACTCATAAGGATTCCTTTGTAACTCACACAGACTCCTTTGTAACTCATAAGGATTCCTTTGTACTCACACAGACTCCTTTGTAACTCATAAGGATTCCTTTGTACTCACCAGACTCCTTTGAAATCATAAGGATTCCTTTGTAACTCACACAGACTCCTTTGTAACTCATAAGGATTCCTTTGTAACTCACACAGACTCCTTGTAACTCATAAGGATTCCTTGTACTCACACAGACTCCTTTGTAACTCATAAAGATTCCTTTGTACTCACACAGATCCTTTGAAAATCATAAGGATTCCTTTGTAACTCACACAGACTCCTTTGTAACTCATAAGGATTCCTTTGTACTCACACAGACTCCTTTGTAATCATAAGGATTCCTTTGTACTCACACAGACTCCTTGAAACTCATAAGGATTCCTTTGTAACTCACACAGACTCCTTTGTAACTCATAAGGATTCACTCTCTTAAGGAATCGATCTCATAAGGATTCGCTCTCTTAAGGAATCGATCTTATAAGGATTCGCTCTCAAGGATTCGCTCTCTTAAGGAATCGATCTCATAAGGATTCGCTCTCAAGGATTCACTCTCTTAAGGAATCGATCTCATAAGGATTCGCTCTAGGATTCGCTCTCTTAAGGAATCGATCTCATAAGGATTCCTTTGTAACTCTCACAGGATTCCTTGTAACTCTCATAAGGATTCCTTTGTAACTCTCACATGGATTCCTTTGTAACTCTCACAGGATTCCTTTGTAACTCTCATAAGGATTCTTTGTAACTCTCACATGGATTCCTTTGTAACTCTCATAAGGATTCCTTGTAACTCTCACAGGATTCCTTTGTAACTCTCATAAGGATTCCTTTGTAACTCTCATAAGGATTCTTTTGTAACTCTCATAAGGATTCTTTTGTAACTCTACATCGATTCCTTGTAAAATATGGATTTCACTTAAACATAGATTTATTTTTTATTTCAAAATATTTTTGGCATCTAGTGAAAAAGTCAAATTTTTATTTGCGTATCCTTATCTTTCTGACAGGAGATCTTTTTGCTTAACTTTCTAGATCTCTCTCTCCTGCCAACAAAAGAGAGATTACTTACCACTTCTGGGTGGCAACAGGAAACATAGATGTATGAGCCTTTTGACAGAAACACTCTTTTATCTAAACACTTTCTTCTATGCTTGCAGACCTCGTAGACCACAAATTATCAGAAGAAAGAGAAGATGAGCAACGGCTAGAACTCCAACGGATTTATTCAAATTGCTCATATAAAAGATGAAGCAAGGCTGAAGAAGAACTAAGAGCTTTCCTGAAGATTTTCAAGAGTGTACATCCGGGAGAACCTCAACTCCACATACACTCAAAGGAAAAGAGAGAAAGAGCCTGAGCCCAAGAAGAAGTGTTCAAGCATCTGAAGCCCTCAAGCTTCAAGCTCCTTCTCCTCTTCACTCTCTCTGTGTGCATCTTTGTAACTGGGAGAGAGTCTTTTGCTGAGAGTTCTTGTAGTTGGTTTTTATTTGTTCCAACTCTCAGCTTTGTTCTTTCTTTTCTAAGAAAGACTTCTGTCCAGCTGTAGGACTGTATACAGTGTGTAACCCAGCTAGGGGTTTGTGTCTAGCAGAACCGCACTGGGGTTTGCAGGAGGTTGGCTTCTTTACCTGTAAGAGAAGTGGGCTGCCTTCTTGCCCGGGAAAGAGAAGAAGACCAGTTGGGGTGCTGGGTGTTGTAGTGTCCTTAAGGGGGACTGTACCCTTGGTTAGTGAAATCCCAAGAGGTTGCTTGGGGACTGGACGTAGGACTTCCATGTGGAAGGGCCGAACCAGGATAAATCTCTTGTGTTATTGTGTGATTGTTTATTTGCTTCCGCACTGCTACTCTTATCACACTAAACTAACCAAACCTTCAAGTGTTAATTTCTGTGTTTAAGTTTCTATTTCAGATTTCAGAAAAACCTATTCACCCCCCCCCCTCTAGGTTAGCTTGCTGCCGTACCAAAAGGGCCAACAACAGATATATATATAATATATTTTTTTACTCAAACAAAGGATAGCACAGTTGGTTCCGCAGGGCTCGCATGGGCGGGAGCATTTCCGCTGGCGCGGGTTCGAAAACCGGCCTCCCCCCTTAAAGGATATTTTGTAAAAAATAGTGAACTTTTACCAAAAAGTATGGCAACACTAGGTTTCAGACCAAGGACCTGGCTTGTGAGAGTGTAGCGCCTTGGCCGTCGCGGCAGGCGCACAGTTGCGATCTAATATGTATTTGACTTCGGTTTAAACTGAACCGAACCGGTTCGGTTCGGGTTGACCTTCGATTCGGTTTGGTTTGGTTTGACCAAAAATGAAGCAACCCGAACCAAACCGAACCGTGTTCAGCCCTATAAGGCACAACATAAGTAGTTCTTAGCCTTAAAGTTTAAAGATAGTTTATTCTTATCAACTATTGTAATAGCAGTAGTACCTACAGCAAGACAACAACAAAATCACCTACCTCTATACCTGCTACAGAACAAAGTCTGTGCCTCGAATGAAGCATTCTATTCTCATTTTCCAGTATTGGTAATCTTCTCCGTCGAAGAGTGGAGGTCTGATGACTGACTGACCTTCAGCAAATCCTTGAGCTGCCATGGATCTTCTCTAAGATCGTTGGATCTTCTTGATTGATCAGAGAACCTCGCTCTGATACCACTTGTTGGCCCTTTTTGGAACGGCAGCAAGCTAACCTAGAGGGGGGGGGGGGGGTGGAATAGGTTTTCTGAAATCTGAAATAGAAACTAAAACACATAAAATTATCACTTGAAAGTTTGGTTAGTTGAGTGTGATAAAGAGTAGCAGTGCGGAAGCAAATAAACAATCACACAAAGGACACAAGGAATTTATCCTGGTTCGGCCCATCCCACATGGAAGTCCTACGTCCAGTCCCTAAGCAAACTCTTAGATTTCACTAACTAAGGGTACAGTCCCCTCACGGACAATACAACACCCAAACCCCAGCTGGTCTTCTTCTCTTTCCCGGGCAGGTAGCCCACTTCTTTTACAGGTCAAGAAGCCATAGCTAGGTGGTTCTGCTAGACACAAACCCCTAGCTAGGTTCTACACTGTATACAGTCCTACAACTAGACAAGGATCTTTCTTAGAAAAGAAAGAACAACGTTGAGAGTTGGAACAGATGAACACCAACTAAGAGAAACTCTCAGCGAAAAGACTCTCTCCCTAGATTTACAAAGATGCACACAGAGAGAGTGAAGAGAGGAGAAGGAGCTTGAAGTTGGAAGGCTTCAGATGTTTGAACACTTCTTCTTCTTGGGCTCGGGCTCTTTCTCTCTTTTCCTTTGAGTGTATGTGGCGTTGAGATTCCTCACAGGCTGTACACTCCTTTAAAGATCTTCAGGAAAAGCTCTCTATTATTCTTCAGTTGCTTCATCTTTTATTGAGCAATTTGAATAAATCTGTTGGAGTTCTAGCTGGTGCTCATCTTCTCTTTCTTCAGATATTTTGGTCTACGAGGTCTGCAAGCATAAAAGAAAGTGTTTAGATAAAAGAGTGTTTCTGTCAAAAAGGTTCATACCTCTATGTTTCATGTTGCCACCCAGAAGTAGTAAGTGACCACCTTTTTGTTGGCAGGAAAAGAGATCTAGAGAGATAAGCAAAAAGATCTCCTGTCAGAAAGATAGAAGATTACGCAAATAGAAAATATTTGATTTTTTTCACTAGATGCCAAAAATATTTTGAAATATAATGAAATCGATGTTTAAGTGAAATCCAGTTTTACAAGCGAATTCATGTTTCACTTATGAAATCCATGTGAGAAGCAAATCCATGTGAGAGCAAATCTATATTTCACTTATCAAATCCTTATGAGAGTAAATCCATGTGCGAGCAAATCATGTGAGCACTTATCAAATCCTTATGAGAGCAAATCGATGTGAGCACTTATCAAATCCTTATGAGACTGAATCCTTATGAGAGCAAATTGATGTGAGCACTTATCAGATCCTTAGGAGACCGCATCCTTATGAGACTGAATCCTTATGAGAGCAAATCGATGTGAGCACTTATCAAATTCTTATGAGACCAAATCGATGTGTGAGTGAAATCTATGTTTTCAGGCAAATCGATGTGGCACTTTGTGAACTGAAATCGATGTATATTGAATGAACATCGATTTAGCTTTTTAGTGCAAATCATACGGCAATACTGTCATAAATTTATATTTATTAAAAAATAATATTGAATATATTAATAATATTTAATTAATCATAAGTTTTGTTATCACCAAAATATCATAAATTTATATTTATTAGGAAAACATGATATTAAAATTTTTAATAATATTTAATTAATCATAAATTTTGTATCACTAAAATATCATAAATTTATATTTATTAGGGAAATATGATATTAAATATGTTTAATAATATTTAATTAATCGTAAATTTTGTTATCACAAAAATAAGTGTAAAATATAGGAGTGGTTCAACAATCTCCCACTTTTTGGTGATGACAAAATTTACGAGAATTTTCTGACAAAAATACTTAAAGCATAGAAAATACAGAAAATTCATAGATAATTCTCTCCCCTTTTTGTCACTAACCAAAAAGGAAGGATCTTACCATGCATTCTCTCCCCTTTGTGAAAATTTTTTATCATTGAGGGGTTCAACAATGATTGACATTAAAGAATAACTCCCCCTTAGTCTGTGCTCCCCCTGAATGTTTTCTCCCCCTAAGCATAAGGCTCCCCCTGATAGAGAGGGTCCTCTTGAAGATTCTTCACTTGTCTATCGACAGGTGTTTCTTGAAGGATCGAGGAAAAGGTGTGGATAAGATCTAGAAGGGGGGGATGAATAGATCTATGCCACTTTCTGCGGAAGCTTAAGCATTTAAAATACTTTTAGAATCAGAGGCAATTTTCACAGTGAAAGAACACAGATCTGATGAAATGTTAAGTGAGTTGATAAAATAGATATGAAAACCAGTTGATTAAGTGAATCTTGATCGATCCTATGCAAGCATCTAACGGATGATAGAATCAAACCACAAGTAGATAAGTGCACAGAGATTTTTTAGGTGGTTCGGAAATCACCCATGTGATTCCTACATCCACCCCTCACACCTAGTGAGGATTCACTAAACAACTTGGGTAACACACCCACTGGAGCAAGACAACTCCAACACTTGAGTTTACAACTCACACACCTCTAGAGCAAGACTACTCTAGATCCCTGAGCAAGACTGCTCAACAACCACTTGAGTTTGACAACTCAAACTGAGCACGACGGCTCACAAATAACAATGCTAGACACCAACACACGACATGGATCTTCTAGCAGCAGATCATGTCAGACATGAGAACATTCATGAGAGTTATGCAGAAGCACTTGCACAATCTCAAGATGTCTCAGAAGAACAAAAGTACATTTAGAATTGTATGAAAAGACTTTGTTCTTCAGTGTACTCCCTTGTAGAAGCTCAGATTGGGAAGAGGCTTGAATCCTTGAAGTCCCAGCCGATGCTCTGCACTTTTGAACTTGGGGATCTTCCTTGAAATCTTCTCCAACGAATGCTCCTACTTGATCTGCTTCCTTGAGGCGCTTCAGATGCTTCTTCAACAATCAAACTCCAATTCTCACAGTCGAAATGATGAGAATTGGTCTTCAGAAGACACCAGGAGAGCAGAAGAGGGAGATGAACTCTTCTCGCCGCCAAAGGGAACTTTTCTGGAGGCTTGGAGAGTTCGTTGGGGTCTCCTCATGATGGATGGCCAATTGGGGGCCTTTTATACCCAAAAGATTCCAAAGATACCCTTTAGGTACAAGGGCACACGATCCTAGGTTGATACATCATCGCCCTAGGCTGACACGTGGCAGACATCCAATTTAAGTTGCAATCTTTCCGTAGTGTGTTGACCTGCCCTGGTGGTGGTGTCGACACACTGTCCCAAATCTGAGAACAGGCTGTTCGGGGAACAAGGTCCAGTGTCGACCTGCTCTGGTCCTGCGTCGACCTGCTGTCCCAATTCTGCAAACATGTCGTTCTGGGAACTGAGTCCAGTGTCGACCTGCCCTGAGGGTGCGTCGACCTGAGTAGTCTAAATCCTGGAATCTGCAACTCGTGTCGACACACTCTCAACAATTCTTCACCTTTTTGCCTTTGAATCTGGGTTGTTGTGTCGACACCATTGTGGGGTGTGTCGACACTTCTTTTGCAAAAAGTGTTTGTACCTGAAAATTAAACACATATATCATTAGTAAAATGTTTTATTATGAGTACAAATGATAAGTGTGCTTTGAAACATGCTTTTTGAATATGTAATTCAGGTGAAATGTGTTTATCATGTTTCAAATAATTTGCATTCAAATCACATTTGTCATCATCAAAATTAGAGGGGAAATGATATGAAATTACACTCAACCCAACATTTCTTGGTGTGTCGACCTGTTGATCTCTTGAGTCGTCTTGTTGACCGGTTGTTTGTCAAGTCTTCAAGATTTTTATCTACATAGATCTTAGGAAAAACTTGCAAACATTGTTAGTAACAATATAAAATCAATATTTGTGACTACTCCCTTTTCAGATAAGAGTTGGATGAAGAGTTTGATGATCAGTTCATCCCCATATAATTTTATGAGTTATATATCTATTTTGGTGATTAACAAAACTTCAATAAAGTGTCATCTAACAAGTTTTCATGAAGCTTAGGCACAAGAAGTAAATCAGGCGAAATCAAGAAAATATGTAAGTATTTCTTACTTTGTAGTATTTAAAAATTACAGAGCAAGAAATTTCTCTAAGTGCACATCGACTCTCTATATGTTACAACGATTTCATTAGAATCATATTGATTTCATAAGGATTTGTAGTCTCATACTGATTCCGGTCTCATAACGATTTCCTTTCTTCTATCGATTTAATTTTCATAAGGATTTGATAAGTGGGCATATCGATTTCGACCTCACAACGATTCGCTTAGTGGGCATATCGATTTCGACCTCACAATGATTCGCTTAGTGGGCGTAACGATTTCGACCTCACAACGATTCGCTTAGTGGGCGTAACGATTTCGATCTCACAACGATTCGCTTAGTGGGCATAACGATTTCGACCTCTATAACAACTTGATATTTAAACATATTTCAAATATTTTGAATGTCAAAGTCTTCCCTTGTGCTTCTCAATATCTATGCATTTAATGTGTCTGAACATCTCTCTACACGATGCATATTTGGATATCTTCCATTCCTTTGCTTCTGTAGAAAACATCTTTTTAGAGTAGCAGAAAGGTACTTCCATTCTGGTGCATATTCCTACTGCTTGGTTTCCAACGATGACTGACAAGTCTAGAGACAGTCTAGCTGTCCATTGTTTGGTATTTATTGCAGATCCTTGACAGCACCATTCTCTACAACGTTGGACAACAAGAAGCTACAGAATATCTGGAAGGATCCTTTCCTTGCGTGCATAGATCAGAAAAACATTAAATGTCTGGAAGCACCTGTCATACAGGTCAAACCATGAAGTCTAACGAGCATCCAACACAGAGACAACAGATACTTCAACGACTACATTTTCCAAAGAAGATATAAATAGAAAACAAGTGTCTACGTATGACAACCCAACCAACAAACTGGCCCAACAACCATACTAGTTGGTAGACTTCCCAGGAAGGTCACCCATCCTAGGACTACTCCCAACTGAGCACGCTTAACTTCAGAGTTCTTTTCCTACTCGAGCTCTGAAAATGACTAGTCCGAGTTGTTGGTAGTTTGCTGATTGGTCCATTTAACATATTCTTATATGGGGTGTTACAATCTACTCCTCTTATATAAGCGACGTCCTCGTCGCTATTCACATATAGAACATAATCAAACCCCAGGCAGGCAGGATTCTAGAGGTGGCCCCCTCAGGCTCAAGAGGTGGCTTCCACTATGTAGCACTTTGCGCCATTATGGCCTCAAGAGGTGGCTCCCATAGCGTAGCACTTTGCCATGTGTGGCACTTAGTTCCTGCACTTCCGGCTGGGCAAGGCTCTGATACCACTAAACTGTCACGTCCCGAGAATTACGCAGCGGATATTAGTTCGAAGAATTTGAATCGATATCCGAGACGTGGACAGTCGGCAAATAAGCCTCTAGCTAGCACGCACTAAATGTATATCAACACAACATCATAATAGGGCCCAACTGATGAACTCAATAAAAATTGTATTCAAATCTCAACTTATTGTATTCCAAATGGAACTGATACAACTCTTAGACTATGGGATAACAGAACTAGACTCAATAAAAAGGAAAGTACATTTACCCCTCACTTCCTACTACATGTTCTAACTCTCAAAATAAACTACTATAACTAGACTCATAATTGGGACGCTCATCACTCGGACACATTCCCATCCTCGGCTTGCTCTTCCTCTTGAATGTCATAGTCACCTAGATTGGGTAAAAGTAGGGGATGAGCAAACTAGCCCAGTAGGATTTACATCTCAATGTGCGGGCAATGATATAAGTGATTAGCAATTTAGAACTAGGTAAGCATGATGAATGTCATGATGTGCATGTACGAATGAAAACCCGTTAAAACAGGACACATGAAACAAGCTAGATAGAGTGATCATGATAGAATAAGATCTGGAACGATATAACAAGAGAGAACTAGCAATAGATCACTATGTACAAGCACGCAAGATTTCACTTGATGTCAATAGTTTTCAAGAAAACAAGATATCACTAGTTGCAATATATGCAGGATGGCCATATCACGCAAGCAAGCAAGCAAGATTGCACAAGCACGATCAAGTAACACTAATCAGGCACGTAAACACTAATGTACACCAAGGAAAGATCCACCAAGAGTGCACACAGGTCACGTGTATGTGGTTATGTATCTAACATTCAACACGCAAGCAAGTACTCCCAGCTCAGATGCAACGCCAGTAATCATTATATCCCATGGTTAACAGTATATTTATGACTCGCCGTCATTGGGGCTAGATTGGAGCCCTTGGACACACGCCGTGCCCTGTCAGCATCTCATGTAAATTTTTAAATGTAGATACCCATAGTCATTAATAATGGCCAATGAGAGTTTCAATAAGTCAGCATGTGTAATGTCATGTTCATGATGAGGATGGAAACAAGTAATAGAACATGATTTCATGAGAACATTGGTCAAGAAATAAATTCGGCAGCAGAACGGTACGATTTATAATTTAGTTCAATCTTTACATTAATGTTTTAGTCTAGATTGTAAATCACGCTCACGAGAACAAGAAGAGAAAGGAAGTGCACGCCCTAGATGTATAAGTGTGTAGTGATGCACGCGTGTCAATTCACAATCCGTCGGTCTCAAACTCTCGGAAAAACACTTAACATGATGGCATGCAATGAACAATGCATTTAACTACATATGGGTTTACAAGATTTTAAGATAAAATTTATCATTTAAAGCAAGCTAGAATGGTAACAAGAGTAAATCACAAGTTTCATGTATGATCATATCATTAAGAAAGCAATTAGAATAATATTCATGTTTTAAGGATTTCTCAATGGATTAAACACTTTTAAGCCATTAAGTAGACATCATGTAATTATTTGACCCAAGACATGCAATATTTTGCAAAGGTAGTGTCGACACACCCCTTACTGGTGTCGACACAATGCTTCAAACACAAGGCAAAAAAATACAGAACTGGTCAAGTAGTGTCGACACTAGATCAAGTAGTGTCGACACGATGCTTCAAATACAAGGCAAAATGATCAAGTGGTGTCGACACAGGATCAGGTAGTGTCGACACAGTGCTTCAAATACAAGGCAAAAAGGTCAAGTAGTGTCGACACTAGATCAGGTAGTGTCGACACTAGAGACCCTTCCCAGAACACCTTCTGGGCCAATCTAGGACAGTGTGTCGACACTAGATCAGGTAGTGTCGACACTAGAGACCTTCCCAAAACACCTTCTGGGCTGGTTTGGGACAGTGTGTCGACACTAGATCAACTAGTGTCGACACTAGAGGCTTTTCCAGAACAAAACCTATAGGTCAAGTGTAACCCGAAAATATGTCTCATGCAGCGATTCACTTACCCATCTTATAACTCTCTAACTAATGACATTTAGATAAAACGTTAAACAAAAGATGACGAGGACAAATAGTAGAAGAACTTTTATGTTTGGGGTTTGATCTAATTCGGTCTCAAATCCTAAGAAACACATGAAGCACATAAGGCTAAGTGCATCCCGAAATCGCAGTATCATGCAGTGATTCTCTTACCATGCTTATAACTCTCTAAAGAAAAACTTTTGAATAAAACATCCAACATAAAAGATGATCATGACTACTAGTAGAAGAACTTTCATGAAGGAAGTTTAGTCTAATTTGGTCTCAAATCATGTTCATAATAAGAAGCACGGGAAAAGCCCTAACAGTGCGCGACTTTGGGAGAACACTTATAACTCAAAATATACTCATTAGAATTCGATGAAACCAGTGGGAAACGAAAGTTAACTTGATGCTCTACACATTGGTATAGGATATGTTAAGGTTTGGCCCGAGAAAACCTACCTTATGGTTGAAGAAGTCTCGTTTCTCCATAAAACCCGTGTTTAGACCACTTGGAGGAAAACACTTACTGCTCCGTGTATACTGCATGGAATTTGGGCATTCCACTTGGGTTAGAACGTAGAATTGACCCTCTTTCCAGGGGTATAAGTCTTGCAAGGTTTGGTTTAGGTTTGACCCACCTTTGGTCGACGTCACGACGACTGTCTGCGCAGGTCGCAGCAGACTCAACGGGGAAGAAGATGAGTTTCTTGTTGTCGTTCCACAACTCCTAAGCGACCAAGAGCTCCCCCACACGACCCCAGCAAGTTCTAAAACTCATCCCTAAGATTTATCGAAGAGTTTTTAAGCAACCATGGTGTTTTAAGAGTCCTATTGTAACTAGGAAAGCTGGGTTGCAGTTTTGGCTTGTTAGTTTCCTATTGTTTGATGATTTCTTCCTCTCTTTGAGTGTGTGAGGCTTTAGGAAACCTCCAACCATAGATAAGCACGAATTTGGGTTGCCAAGAATGCATGATTGCATCCCAATCCAACTCAAATTGCCTCTTCCTAATTTCAGCCTAATTAAGTTACGAATTTCCCTGCATTTTCTAGCTTTTTTGATTTTTTGGGCCAAATGATGTCCATTGGCCCATTATGATATTGGGTCATTAATGTATAATGTTGGAAGTCTCTCCACACTTTTATTTATTTTTTTTATTGCGTCGTATTTCCGTGTTAACGATTTTCCGACTTGTTATAGCACGTACGATAACGATGCGTATGTTTTACATACTTGGATATCATGGAAATTATTTATTTCTATTTATTTGAATTCTTATATAGCTAAAATTTCCGGGGTGCTACACCCTCCCCCACTTAAGAATTTGGTCCCCAAATTCATGTATATATAAAAAAAAATATTGTACAAGTGATGTGTACTTACTTGTGAATAGCTCCAGGTATCTTTTGCGCATTGCTTCCTCGGTTTCCCACGTGTCGTCCTCATCCATGCGTTGATTCCATCTAACCTTACTAGTGGAATAACCTTGTTCCTTAGTTGGCACAGTTCCCGGTCCACGATCTTAATTGGCTTCTCTTGATATGTTCTGTCTTTGTTGAACTCCAAAGCTCGTATTCTATGACATGCCATGGATCTCGTACATACTTTTTCAACATGGATATGTGGAACACATTGTGTATTCCATCCATTTGTGGTGGTAAAGCGAGACGATATGCCACCTCGCCGACTCTTTCAAGGATTTCGAAAGGCCCGACAAACCTTGGTGACAACTTGCCTTTAATGCCAAAACGCCTGATCCCCGGCCTGGAGACACCTTTAAGAATACATGTTCACCCACCTGAAACTCCAGGTCTCTCCTTCTGTTGTCTGCATATGCCTTTTGTCTTTGTTGCGCCACTGCATTCTTTCTTTAATAAGCTTTACCTTCTTTGTGGTTTCCCTTATCATCTCGGGTCCCAGCATTTGTCTTTCGCCAACTTCATACCAGCATATTGGAGATCGGCAACTCCTGCCATAGAGTGCTTCAAATGGTGCCATTTGAATGCTAGCTTGATAGCTATTATTGTAAGCGAACTCCACCAGAGATAAGTGTTCGTGCCAGCTACCTCCAAAATCTAGGACACATGCTCTAAGCATATCTTCAATGACCTGGTTGGTTCTCTCCGTCTGTCCATCTGTTTGTGGATGGAAAGCCGTGCTAAAGTTTAGTTTAGATCCCAAGGAGTAATGCAGTCCTTTCCAAAAGTGGGATGTAAACCTAGGGTCTCTATCAGACACGATAGACATCGGTACTCCATGTAGTCTGACTATTTCCTTCACATACAATGCAGCCAGAACGTCTACTGACCACTTGTTCTTCACTGGCAAGAAGTGAGCTGACTTAGTTAAGCGGTCGACTATAACCCAGATACCATCGAATCCACCTCTTGATTTGGGTAGTCCGAAGATAAAGTCCATCCCTATACCTTCCCATTTCCATGCCGGGATTTCTAGGGGTTTAAGTTTTCTTGCGGGTCGCAAGTGTTCCGCCTTGACCCTTTGACATGTTAAGCAGCGGGTGACATATTCCGCCACCTCTCTCTTCATATTAGGCCACCAAAAGCTTCTTTTCAAATCTTGATACATTTTGGTGGTTCCAGGATGAATGGTATACCTGGTCTTGTGAGCCTCATCCATGATCATTTTCTTTGTCTCCGCATGGTCGGGTACACAGACTCGATCCCGGAACAATAGTCTTCCATCTTCAGTTATTGAGAAATCCGGCCTCTGGTCTAGATTAGCCTTAATCTCCACAAGTACAGGGTCATTATCTTGGAGTGTTGTGATGTCCTCCAACAGTGTAGGTTGTGCTCTAACACTAGCAACAAAGCATCCCTTCTCTTTGATGTCAGCATCAATATTTAACTTGGCGAAGTCTTCTAATAACTTCCATTCGTCCACCATTAAACTTGACAATGTGATCATTGACTTTCTACTTAGAGCATCTGCCACAGCATTTGCTTTTCCTGGATGATATTGGATCGTGAAGTCGAAGTCTTTGAGATACTCCAACCACCTCCGCTGTCTCATATTCAAGTCCTGCTGAGAAAATAGATACTTCAAGCTTTTATGGTCAGAAAACACATGAATTTCTCACCATATAGATAATGACGCCATATCTTCAAGGCGAAGACTACAACAGCTAGCTCCAGATCATGTACAGGATAATTGTCCTCTTGCTTCTTCAATTGTCTGGACGCGTAGCATATAACTTTCCCGTTTGCATCAGCACACAGCCAAGGCCGATCCCGGATGCATCGGTGTATACTTCAAAACTGCCCCCAGCAACTGGCAGGGTCAGTACAGGTGCTGAGGTAAGGTGCTCTTTCAATGCCCTGAAACTTTCTTCACATTCATCAGTCCATGCAAATGGATTCTCCTTCCTGGTAAGCCTGGTCAATGGTACAGCTATCTTTGAGAAATCTTTGATGAAGCGGCGATAATAACCGGCTAAACCCAGAAAGCTTCTAATCTCCGACACAGTTGTCGGCCTTTCCCAGCTCTTTACCGCCTCCACCTTAGATGGATCCACAGAGATTCCATCCTTGGATATGATGTGACCAAGGAAGGACACTTCCTCCATCCAGAATTCACACTTACTAAGTTTGGCATAGAGTTGATTATCTCGAAGCACTTACAGAGCAACCTTCAAGTGTTCTTCATGTTCTTCTTTGGATTTGGAGTAAATAAGGATGTCATCAATGAACACCACTATAAACTGGTCCAAGTATGGCCTATAGATATTGTTCATAAGTTGCATGAAAGCCGCTGGAGCATTGGTTAAACCAAACGGCATGACTACGAACTCATAGTGACCATATCTACTCCGGAATGCAGACTTGTGAATATCCTCTTCCTTTATTCTTAGTTGATGGTAGCCTGATCTTAGGTCTATCTTGGAGAAATATTGTGCACCGGATATCTGGTCAAACAGCTCATCGATGCGGGGCAGTGGATACTTATTCTTTATTGTCAACTGGTTTAACTGACGGTAATCAATGCATAGCCTCATTGTTCCGTCCTTCTTCCTGACAAATAGCACTGGCGCTCCCCACGGGGATGTGCTAGGCCTGATAAAACCCTGATCTAGCAATTCTTGGATCTGCCTCTTCAACTCCTGCAATTCAACAGGGGACATACGATACGGAGCCTTTGAAACAGGGGCTGCCCCGGGGAGTAACTCAATGGTGAAGTTTACCTCCCGCTCAGGTGGTATACCAGGTAATTCCTCTGGAAATACATCAGGATAGTCTCTGGCTATTGGAATGTCTTCTAGGGTTGGTTTCTTCTTTTCAGTTGCCAAGACGAAACTAGGAAAGCATCACAACCCTGGTTGATCAGCTTAGAAGCCTTTAGGGAGGATATCAAGATAGGGTGTTTGTGATAACGGGTGCCAAGTAGTGATAGAGTTGGAAGGTTTGGTCTCTTAAAAGTGACCCTCCTATGGCGACAATTTACATCGGCATCGTATTCAATTAGCCAATCGACACCCAAAATGGCATCGTAACCCTTCATGTCTAAGCAGATAAGGTCGGCAGGGAGATTGTGTCCTCCAATTAAAGTTTCACATTTTGGCAAGTAGTGAGTGAGTTCAGATTTTGAGCCTAGTGGAGAGGCTATACAGTGATCCTGGATTTCAAGGGTACAGGTTTGACAGGTAGAGTTGCAGCGAATGTGGTGGAAATAAACGAATATGCAGCTCCAGTATCAATAAGCACAAAAGAAGGTTGAAGTGTATGGAAATGGTACCTTCCACCATAACCCCTTCCTCGGGTAGGTCGGCTTCTATGACAGCATTAAGGCGTCCCTGACGCCGTGGTGCATTCTGAGCTCTACCTGGTTGGTCCTTCATCATTGGACAATCAGGAATACGGTGGTCACGACCACCACATCGCAAACATGCCCCGAGCTTCTTCCAGCATTCCTCCGCTCGGTGTCCTGGTTTATCACAGAATTTACAGTTCTCAGCCAACTGCCTACCTTCTATTTTAACTCTTTTGTCTCCCGCAACATCTCTTTCGGTATTCGGCCTCTTGTTGTTGTTGTTGACGTTGTTGTTGCGAAAGGTTGGGGCAATATTAGGTGCTCCCTTCTTGACGAAGACCGGCTTGGAGTTGTCCTTGCCCCTCATGCCCTCCACTTTGGCCATGGTGTCTTCTACCAGCTGAGCTCTTTGGACCATCTCCGTGTAAGTTTGAATATTGTGTGGTCCGAGCCTTTCAATGAACATGGGCCTGAGCCCGTCCATGAAACAGTTAGCCTTTAATCTTTCTGTTCCCACCAATGTGGGGCATATACAGCAAGTCGTGCGAACTGAGCCTCATACTCAGCCACAGACATCCCTTTCTGTTTTAGTGCGGCAAACTCTGCTGCCTTCTTCTCCTTGACTCTCTCAGAGAAATACTTTCCTCGGAATATCTCCAGGAATCCGGCCCACTCCAGTTCAGCTATGTTTGGCAGGTGGGCCGAGGTGGCCTTCCACCATGCTCGAGCATCTTTAGTAAATTGGAAAGTGTCCAGTACCACTTTCTCTCTGTTGGTGCATTGCATTACTTGGAAAATCCTTTCTATCTCCTCTAGTCAATTTTCTGCCTCATCTGGGTCAGGGGATCCAGAGAAACGAGGAGGGTTCAAACTCCTAAAATTCCGGTGCAGATCACCGGCTCCGTTCCTTGCAGTTGCAGCCTGATTTCCAGCCTGAACTACATTTTGCAGGGCCTGCGTAAGTCCAGCCACAGTGTCTTGCATAGCTTGCCACTGGTTGCGAGCCATTGCAGTTGTGTGAGAGTGTTATGAGGATTCCTGAGAAAAAGGATGGAAACCAATTAATGTCTCCAGATACATTAGAAGAGTTAATGGGTAGGAGTGTTTAATTCTTTCTAACATATTCCCAGTCTCTACCCATTCTCACCAGGAACTGTATTTAATTTTTCATGACCTAGGTTCCATAGATTCTCCTATTCCTGAGACATATCCTATTTGGTATTCCTAGGCTCTGATACCATTTGTGACAACCCAACTAACAAACTGGCCCAACAACCATACTAGTTGGTAGACTTCCAGGAAGGTCACCATCTTGGGACTACTCCCAACTGAGCACACTTAACTTCTTCTTTTCCTACTCGAGCTCTGAAAATGACTAGTCCGAGTTTTTGGAGTTTGCTGATTTGGTCATTAACATATTCTTATATGGGGTGTTACACTACGTGAAGAAAAAGATCGATCCATCGATCTATCTCTCTCTCTCTTTGACAATCGACATCTGCAAGCACCATAGAAGAGCTCAAGTCTTCTCCTAAGCTTTGCTGTAGCTCTTAGCTCTCTACGTCCATTGCTTAGCTTTGAGAAAGCTCAAGTGTACTGAGAGACTCCTCATTGTAGATCTTTCTCTTTCATTCTTGCTCAGATCAAGCATTGTTCTTTGAGCTTGGTCTAAGTGTAGCAACCCTAAATTTATGGGAAAAAATTTAAAAATTTGAATTATTTAATTAGAAAATCAAATAAAAGGAAGATGTAGTAAATCAACTAGGAAATCAAATAAGAGAGAATTAAATAAAACCCATTAAAAGAAAAGGAGTAATGGGCTTTGCTATATTGACCCATTAGAAATGAGTGGGCTAAAATAGAGATTTTAAGAAAGGGAATAATAGAGAAATACCCAAAATTCGTAACTAAAATATTACTAAAATAGAAAAGAGATATTTAATGCATTAAATAGCTAGTTTGATTTAGGATTGGATTCCTAAACCTACCCCAATTGATTGACCACGAAATTCCCTCTCTCCCAACCCAAATAGAAGATCTCTTACTTAAAAAGGGGAGAGGAAAAAAGGAAATTCAGAATTTAATAGGAGTTAGGCTTAAACTAGGAAAGGGAATAGGGAGAAGCTAAAATACTTCTCTTAAACCCTCATGGCCGGCCCTAGCTCGTGCCAAGAGGTTCCTGGACCATGAGGAGAGGCTAAGAGGAGGAGAATTCGTGGAGAGGGAGGATCTCTCAAGTTCTTCCCCGAGTTCTTCAAGTCTTAACCCTAGAAGAGGAAAAATGATCAAAGGTAGGCATTCTCACAAGCATAAACCATGAAACTTTTTCTGTATGATGTCTCGTCTATCAGGAACAAAATTCCTTTGGTTTCATAATTTTCCATCGAGCATATCTGTCGTTCTTGATTTTTCATGTTCTGCAACATACATGACCACGAACCCTCTTCTTAATTCTTGATCTCCTTGTATACTCAACCCCATCCCACGAGATTTTTACTATAGGAACTAATGCATGTCAGGCATCTTTTGCCCCTAAAAGCCCTAAATTTGATTCATCCTATCTTGCGAATTTAATCGTTGATGTCAACTATGTACTGTTTCATGTTCATCATGAATACCCGTGTTTAAAACATGTCCAAACCCTGATTGTTTTCCAATTCCTATTTATTCTAAGTACCCATGCATGTCTAGGTCGTTTTACAACTGGTTTCATGATTTTTCGTTGACTATACAATTAGTTACCATTTTCTGAATCACCCTGTGTCAAATAGGGTAAGTTCTGGTCCGCAATCCAATGTAATGTCCTTTCCCTATCGGACCCGGGCGCAGACCCTGTGAACGCGATGGCCCGATAAGCCGCGTTCGCAAGGATTGTCATGACAGCACCCTCTGTTGTGATCTGATCGCGACAAGGCCTGTCGTCGCGATCTGCTGCCCGACCTGACTAAGCCTGTCGCGACCCGTACAAGCACCCGTCGCGATCTCAGTTGACCCCGCGCGACCCTCACCAGAGTACGTCGCGATTTGGGTTCTTTTTGCACAAAACCCCTGCCTCAGCAATGCTTGATTATCTACAGTGTTTGTACTCTTGTTTAACAGTCATACACACAAAAGTAACACCTGTTATAAATTGAACATTTATGTATGATTAAAATACATGCACATGATCTTGTCTATCTAAAATTTCATGACACTTACACATACATTGAACCATCCAATTATGGCATAATTTGCCATGAAACTATTTCATAATACATCTGGTAATTTATGTAAATAAAATTACCCTATACTTGTCTATCGTTTCTCGCGATGTTTTGGGAATACCGATATCGACGCTCCACTGTTCTAGAATTCCTCGAGAACATCGAGCACTTGTTTCTATATACACTCTCTCTTGACTTGGACGAACTCTCCGTCGGATACTCCTTCTACAGGACTAGTAAGTCTTTGTTCAAGGCCTCCGTAAGTCTCCTCTGTCCATGGATTCCCATATGGTCGACGAGCCGGTTGTACCCGAACACCTATGATACCCTTTAGGGATCTATATGATCCAAATGGCTATTAGAATTTCTCTCTCATCTTGAATCACGCCGGACCTCACGACCTGTGCTTAACATTGCCAGTGGTAGGGTCGTGAGTTCCGCCTGACTGCCAACACCATGTGCGCGTGTTGTGCAACGGTTACTATCGCTCGTTACTCGACGTTTCATGTGCAAGGTCACTAACTCTCATCTATACTCTGCTCGCTCATCTATTCACGTTCACTCTACTATCTCGTCTATTCATCTAGTTCTCTCATCTACTTCTTGGTACTCTATATTGGTCATTGATTGATTGTCTAAAGATAAACAATATAACTAATGCCTGGCAATATATAGAGGGCCCGATCTGGTCCTGGGATGTGCGCCCGAAAGTTCTAGTGCCCATGGGAGTTAAATGATCAGAGTGTTTGACATTACACTCAAGTGCTATCTATCTTGACTATCTAAATGACAATCAAAAGTGCTATGTTCTCTCGTTGTCCTTTGACAACAAAGTGCTATCTATCTTGACTATCTAAATGACAATCAAAAGTGCTATGTTCTCTCGTTGTCCTTTGACAACAAAGTGCTATCTATCTTGACTATCTAAATGACAATCAAAAGTGCTATGTTCTCTCGTTGTCCATTGACAACAAATTGCTATGCTATACTCGTTGTGCTATCTGTACTATGGCCATCTTGCTATACTTGACATCGTGCTATCTTTCTATTATTGTGCTATTCCCGACACTGGTGCTATTCTTGGAAAGTCTATATTTGGAAAGTCTTGCTATTTCGTTCACGTACTGTCCTGCTATATTTTTACTTGACACTCTCTTCCGTTCTGTCATTAGTTACTCTGCCTTTAATGCATTAATTACTTAAAGCCTACTTGAGCCTGAGATTTAAGTCCTATTGGGCGATGTTCGCTCACCCTGCGTTATTTGTCGTTGTGTTCTCAGGTGAGACCGAGGATGAGCCATACACTCAAGAGGACGGGAACGACCTGGAGTGATGTCATGAGTACCCTAGTGTCCTATTGCTATGTTAGCATTGTAATAGTTAGGTTTGAAGCTTAGTCTTTTGCTTGATCCCAATGTAATCGGGCCCCATAGATTGGCTCTGATATTAATGGTTGTAACTAGGCATTGAAAAGTATTAATGAAATGAATTTGCTTTATCATTATTCATTTTGAAATGGTTTGATGTCTAGTATTCACTCTATACCCTTTTCTTGCAACTACGTTGCGTTCCGATATTCCACGTCGGGGCGTGACAGTTTTGTGGTATCAGAGCCTAGGTTATTCTTAAGTATAGGATGATCTAGGTTAACCAGCCTCGACTAGAGTCAATTATCCACCTATGTGAGTTGAGGTTAGAGCCAAGGGTAACTAGTTAAAATAAACTCACACACGCACAAATTAAATTCCACATCGATATCATGACAAGAAGTTATTTTGTAGGAACTAAGCAATCAAGATGACGGCCGAACGTGCTCAAATGAGGGGCATGCAACAAACCATCCAAGAACTGACACGCGCCATTGTGCAAGCTACTCAAGGAGGTGGTAATCGTTGTGCAGGCGACCTGCATCGCAACTTCAGAAGTCTGAACCCACCTAGGTTCAACGGATCAACGGATCCGGATGAAGCTGAGCACTGGCTCCAGGAGACGGAAAGAATTTTTCGTGTCATGCAATGTGCAGCGGGGTACAAGCTGCTGCTTGCCACATTCCAACTGGAGAAGGACGCCCGCGCCTGGTGGGAGTCAGTGGAAGCTACTAGAGAGAATGAGCCATTCACCTGGAACGAGTTTAAAGAAGCATTCAACTCCAAATACTTCTCCGAGCGTGTTCAAGAAAGGAAGGCTGCGGAATTCGCTGCTCTTAAACAGCGGAACTTGACTGTGGCCGAATATGAAGCCCAGTTCTCTAGACTGGCATGCTATGCTGTACATCTGGTGAACAGTGAAAGGATGAAGGCTAAGTGCTTTCTAAACGGCCTTAAGCCCTACTACATCACTCAACTCGCACCTTTCGACATCCCGACCTACGCCGAGATGGTGAAGAGGGCTCAACTGCTAGAAGATGCTACGGACTTCACCGACTCTATAAAAGGGAAGTTCGTCAAGAAGGAAGTGACCTCGGGTCAGTCATCTGCTAAGCCTACCAAAGGCAAGAAGCGTCCCTTCAACATCACGGAGGGATCTAGCCAAGAAAGGAAACCCAAGGTTTTCGTACCCAACACTCCAACAAAGAGCCACTGCAAACACTATGACAAGCCTAGTCACACGGCTGATGAATGCTGGAGGAAAGCCGCCGCATGCTGCACTGCGGAAGGTGCAAGCACCGTATCCCTAAGTGCCCGCTACTGAAAGAGAATGAAAGGTACCCTAATGAGCCTAAGAAACAGGGCCGACTGCAAGCCCTACATGATGACGAACCTGCTATGGAGGGTGGCGTGGTAGAAGGTACCCTTCAAGTTTTCTCATTATCAGCATTCGTTTTATTTGATACTGGAGCCACTCATTCATTAATATCTCAAAACTTTGCTGATAATGTGAATGCTAAACCTATATCTATGGGTTGTGAGTTCTCTGTGACAACGCAACTAGGGGAAAAGGAGAAATTGAACAAATACTTTCCCTCTGTCGATGTAATGATCGGAGACCATAACCTAAAAGCCGACCTGGTGTGTATGTCCATGGAAGGCTATGATGTAATTTTGGGAGCCGACTGGTTGTCCGCATATGGGGCAAGTGTCGACGGTAAGAAAGGGAAGGTTACCTTTAGTGACTTTCCTAAACTAGCGTTCTCCAGGATTAGACATAAGAGACGGATGTCTCTAGTCTCCACCATAAAAGCCCACAACATGATGAGGAAAGGCTATATTGCTGTCCTAGCAGTCGTAGTAGTGGAAAGGAAGGGTTCCAAGATAGAAGACATACATATAGTACAGGACTACCCAAATGTAATCCCCGAAGACCTGCTAGGGATTCCCCCTGAACGAGATGTCAACTTCGCCATTGAGTTGATTCCTGGAGTCGCACCGATATTGCGTCAACCATACCGGATGTCACCCACCGAGCTGAAGGAATTGAAGGCGCAACTGATGGAGCTACTAGAAAAGGGATTCATCAGACCAAGTACTTCCCCATAGGGAGCACCCGTGCTATTCGTAAAGAAGAAAGATGGATCGATGAGGCTGTGCATCGACTATCGAAAACTCAACCAGCTTACCATCAAGAACAAATACCCATTGCCTAGGGTAGATGAACTATTCGACCAAATTTCGGGAGCTCAATATTTCTCCAAGATCGATCTTCGATCTGGCTATCACCAAATGAGGATCAAGGATGACGATATTTTCAAAACAGCTTTCAGGAGCAGGTATGGACATTATGAATTCGTCGTTATGCCTTTTGGTCTAACCAATACTCCTGCAGCCTTTATGCAACTCATGAATAGCATATATCGGCCATACCTCGACAAGTTCGTGGTCGTCTTTATCGACGACATCCTCATATACTCCAAGACCAAGGAAGAGCATGAAGAACACCTAAAGATAGCACTACAAGTTTTGCGAGACAACAAGCTGTACGTAAAGCTTAGCAAGTGTGAATTCTGGCTCGAAGAAGTATCTTTCTTGGGCCATGTCATCTCGAAGGACGGCATCTCTGTTGATCCCTCCAAAGTCGAAGCTGTACTCAACTGGGAGAGACCAACTAATGTCACTGAGATAAGAAGCTTCCTAGGACTGGCTGGCTTACGGGTGATTCATCAAGGACTTCTCAAGGATCGCTGTTCCTCTCACGCGTCTGACACGAAAGGAGAATCCATACTCCTAGAGTAAAGAGTGTGAGAAAAGTTTCCAAACCCTCAAGGACTGTCTTACCTCAGCACTTGTTCTCGCTCTGCCAATAGACGCAGAAGGTTTCTCTGTCTACACCGATGCCTCAGGAATCCGGCTAGGTTGTGTACTCATGCAAAAGGAGAAGGTCATCGCCTATTCTTCAAGACAACTGAAGACACATGAAGTCAACTACCCTGTACATGATCTCGAGCTGGCTTCCGTGGTCTTCGCCTTGAAGATTTGGAGACACTATCTATATGGCGAGCAATTCACTGTCTACTCAGACCATAAAAGTCTGATGTATTTATTCTCTTAGAAGGAACTCAACATGAGACAAAGGAGATGGCTGGAATACTTGAAAGATTTCGACTTCCACATCCAATACCACCCAGGAAAGGGAAATGCCATGGCCGATGCTCTTAGTAGGAAGCCAATGGCATTTCTCTCAAGTCTAGTCCTTGGCGAGATGCAACTACGAGAACAATTCGCAAGGTTAGACTAAAATATGAACATAGAGATGATCGAGTCTTGGTTGCCAATATCAAGATTCAATCTGACCTGCTAGAGGAAATCAAAGCTCAACAAGACGATGATCCATTCTTAGTTCGTGTCAAAGAAACTCTAACTGAAAGACCGAACCTTGCAATGACTGAAGACGGAAGGCTTGTCTTTCAAGGAAGGACATGTGTTCCCGACAATGAAGAACTAAAGAGAAGACTAATGGATGAAGCTCACAAGACAAGGTATACTATTCATCCAGGAGGTACCAAAATGTATCAAGATATGAAAAGAACGTTTTGGTGGCCGAACATGAAAAGAGAGGTAGCTGAACATGCCGCTCACTGCCTTACTTGCCAACAAGTAAAAGCGGAACACCTGCGCCCTGCTGGTGTACTTAGACCGCTTGATATTCCGGAATGGAAATGGGAAAGTATTGGCATGGACTTCATCATGGGATTACCCAAGACTCGTGGTGGATTCGACGCCATATGGGTCATTGTGGACCGACTAACCAAATCTGCCCACTTTCTGCCTATAAAGAGTAAATGGTCAGTAGAGGTACTAGCTGCCTTATACGTCAAGGAGATTGTAAGACTACATGGCATTCCATCATCTATTGTTTCGGATTGAGATCCGAGATTCACATCTCATTTTTGGAAAGGACTGCAAGGTGCACTGGGTACTAAACTCAACTTTAGTACCGCATTCCATCCACAAACCGATGGGCAAACTGAAAGAACCAACCAAATAGTGGAAGACATGTTGAGAGCTTGCACTATAGATTTTCAAGGTTATTGAAATGAGCACCTACCTCTTATTGAGTTCGCCTATAACAACAGTTACCAGGCGAGTATCATGATCGCACCGTTCGAAACACTCTACGGAAGGAATTACAGATCCCCTGCATGTTGGAATGAGGCTGGAGAACAGCAATGGCTAGGCCCAGACATGGTGCAACGGACAACGAAGGATATTCAGGTAATCAGAGAGACCGGCTCAAGATTGCCCAATCCAGACAAAAGAGCTACGCCGACAAAAGAAGGCGAGATCTGGAATTTCAAGTGGGTAATCATGTGTCCCTAAAAGTGTCACCTACTCGTGGCATTCAAAGATTTGGTGTAAAGGGAAAGCTCAGCCCTAGATTCATCGGTCCTTTTGAAGTACTCGAAAGGGTTGGTGAGGTTGCATACCGGCTGGCGTTGCCACCAGATTTGTCATGTGTACACAATGTGTTCCATGTTTCCATGCTTAGGAAATATGTGTACGACCCCACGCACATCATTCGCCATGAGAAGTTGATATTGAACAAAGATGTGACGTACGAAGAGAAGCCAGTCAAGATACTGGAACGGAAGATACAACAACTCAGGAACCGTCCCATCCATGAGGTTATGGTCCTATGGAATAATCGTGGAGTGGAAGAGGCAACCCGGGAACCGGAAGGAATCATCAGACGGAACTACCCCGCTCCTTTCGGTATGACATTCTTTCCTGAATGATCACATGAATTTGGGGACCAAATTCTTTTTAAGAGGGGGAGGATGTAGCAACCCTAAATTTATGGGAAAAAAATAAATATTTATATTATTTAATTAGAAAATCAAATAAAAGGAAGATGTAGTAAATCAACTAGGAAATCAAATAAGAGAGAATTAAATAAAACCCATTAAAAGAAAAGGAGTAATGGGCTTTGCTATATTGACCCATTAGAAATGAGTGTGCTAAAACAGAGATTTTAAGAAGGGGAATAATAGAGAAATACCCAAAATTCGTAACTAAAATATTACTAAAATAGAAAAAGAGATATTTAATGCATTAAATAGCTAGTTTGAATTAGGATTGGATTCCTAAACCTACCCCAATTGATTGGCCACGAAATTCCCTCTCTCCCAACCCAAATAGGAGATCTCTTGCTTAAAAAGGGGAGAGGAAAATAGTAAATTTGGAATTTAATAAGAGTTAGGCTTAAACTAGGAAAGGGAATAGGGAGAAGCTTAAATACTTCTCTTAAACCCTCATGGCCGGCCCTAGCTCGTGCCAAGAGGTTCCTGGACCAGAAGGAAAGGCCAAGAGGAGGAGAATTCGTGGAGAGGAAGGATCTCTTATGTTCTTCCCCGAGTTCTTCAAGTCTTAACGCTTGAAGAGGAAAATGATCAAAGGTAGGCATTCTCACAATCATAAACCATGAAACTTTTTCTGTAGGATGTCTCATCTATCAGGAAAAAAATGTGACGGAACGCCTCGGCCAAGCCTGTTAAACTGATAACGTACTTGATCCGAGTCCGCCTCCCGCGAACGGGCCGAAGCCTCGCAAGGGATACCAAACTACAGTCCATGTAAACACAAAAAAACACATCATTTTATATATATATTCCACAAGTTTACATAGCCATATTTCCACAGAACTGAAAGAAAGTACAAGAGCCTCAAGCATACCCCGAGGTACAACTGAAGAAAGTAAACAACTAACTACACTACTACTGCTACACTGCTGCTACTACACTGCACTACTACTGAGACTACAATGCTGGAGGTACTGACCCTGCACCACTACGACGCAGCACTGAACTGGACGACGGTCGAGAAACGTCCTCCTCACTCTCACCTGTGGGGGTAGGGGTGAGCCTCGCTTGTCACTGGCTCAGTAGAGAACTCCCCCAAAACCGAGCAAACCAAAACCACAGGTACAAAAGCAGTAAACAGTACCAACAATTTATAGAACAGCTAAGCAGGATATGAAAGCTGTAAAAGTACTCACCGTCTGCCGACTACGAAAAACAACTGTAATAATTAAGCGGAAAATCAGTACAGGTGTACGAGCTAAAGTAGAG
The DNA here is from genome assembly GCA_014218235.1 of Colocasia esculenta. Lineage (NCBI taxonomy): Eukaryota > Viridiplantae > Streptophyta > Magnoliopsida > Alismatales > Araceae > Colocasia > Colocasia esculenta. Next base: position 89,752,692 of record CM024763.1, on the reverse strand, counting down.
ACAGCCAAACACGAGCCACGTGAACTGGTTCGCGACACCAGAGACTGACTCGGACAAGCTAACACAGGTCTACCCCTCAGTCTCGCAGCCACAGACGAAAGGTGCAGCTGCCGCTCCACGTGAAAAGGTCAAGCAACTGTGGAGACCAACTAAACACCACCACCTGCGGACCACATGGTCGCAGGCCAATGCCTGGCACCTCTAGAGACCCTGGCCTGGGCTCGCTAGAGTGAGGCACTGGAAAAGGACTAGCTGGGGACCAGTGTCGACTACTGGTGTTCGTACCCCCAACTACGAGCGCGCTACAAGTGACTAAAAGACAAGTACGGCAGTCACTGTCCCACTGTCATCTTTCCCTCAGTCGGACGTACAACTCAAACACAGGAGTGAGGGTGTCCAGGTCAGACGACACAGACCTCGATGGTACAACACAAGTACCGGGACAAAGCCCCGAGCTAACAGCCTGGCTCACAAAGAACCTGGGGCATTCAACTAGAGAGGTAACCACGGTAGACGTCGTACTACTTTGCCACGTACACAAAACCACGTGCACATCACACACAAACCACGTGAAGACTCACATAAACTACGTGCACTAGCAGTCCACTACATGTGAACACCACACAAACACATAAACAACCAGCCAACTGCGTACCAAGTACGCTAGTCTCAAAAACCACGAGCACTTGGTGCACCACAATTATCGTTGCACCGCTCGATAACATTAAATATATGATATAACAATATTTTCATAAAAACATGCTGGCGGCAACATCGACTGCCGTCGATGGGATCTAAACGGCAAGGTATCTGGCCGTTAAGCTCCCAGCTGAAGAACCTGGCATCAATCGATGTTGACACCAAGATCTTCGGCCATCAACTTCACAGAAACCCTGGGCTGATACCTCAGGTATTCCCAGCCCTAAATTTAACAGAACAACATGAGGAATCACTTCCTCTAACATGCATGAATTCTAGTTAACTCAAAACAACATGTTTCCATTGTTAAACTAATCAAACCACCCATCAACCCCGCATGAAGTACCATTACCCAAAAACACAATTATCTTGCAAATTCATGCATTCCAGATGCGTTATCACAATCTATAGGGACTAAAGGGATCGTTCCCTACCTCAATACACACTTAAACCTCCTAAATTCTCCTACTTCGCACCAAACCCTCCGCGAGCTCCTATGGCGATTACACCACGGTCCGGCGTTTCCTTGGCCGATTCGTCACCGTCTCGCGTTCCACGATCCTCCAACTAACCTTATACAACTGTTGGAAGTAGTGGGGAAGCAAGGGGCATGAAAACAGGGCAAGGGAGAGGGAGAATGAGCTGAGGAAACTGTCCTCGGGCAGACCTATATTCTGCAGGTCACACAAGTTGGCGTCAACCCTAATGCCGTTTAGGGAAACCGCCACCATGAACGTCCACATAGCCTGTCGTTAAGTTCATAGGGTTGGCATCACCTTCGATGGACGCCAAGACAGTCAACGTCCACACCTGGCCGTCAACTCCCTATCAACTGCAGCAGGTTCTATCTTATCTCAGGACCAAACCTGTACCACACCTGCACACACCACATGTCCAAACCACATTGGCCTCACAATGGCCACCACAACCAATACACACATGATCCATAAGGATCCGAAAAGCACGCGACGTTACATTACTATCATCTAAAAAGAAAATTTCGACCCCGAAATTCATAACACAACTCAAATACCAACAACTTAAATATACACATTTTTACAAGTACTATCATCTAAAAAAGAAATACAAAACCTTATTGAAATAGATAGGGATTCCCCTTAGCCATCTCCTCGGCTAACTCCCAGGTATCCTCACCACCCAACCTATTTTCCCATCGCACTTTAACTAGTTTGATTTCTTTATTTCTCAACTTCTTTATCTTTTGATCAGTGATTTGTACCGGATACTCTGGCATGGTCATATCCGGCCTCAGGTCACCACCTTGATAACTGATTATTTGAGCTGGATCTTCAATACACTTTCTTAACATAGAAACATGAAATATATCATGGACATCCGCAAAATCTGCTGGCAAATCCAATCTATAAGCTGTTTCCCCAATTCTTTCAATTATCTGGAAAGGTCCCACATACCTTGGGCTTAACTTTCTAGTCTTGCCAAACCTCATAATACCTTTACTCGGGGAAATTCTCAAGAAAACAAAATCTCCCACTTCAAACTGAAGTGGTCTCCTCCGATTATCTGCATAACTCTTTTGCCTACTTTGGGCTGCCTGCAATTTTTCCTTAATAAGCTTCACCACTTCTGTGGTTTGCTGAATCAATTCAGGACCCACTAATTGCCTTTCTCCCATTTCATGCCAGTTCAATGGGGTTCTACATGGCCTTCCATATAAAGCTTTATACGGTGCCATCCAAGACTGGTATGATAACTATTGTTATAGGCAAATTCAACCATTCTCAAATGATGCTCCCAGTTACCTCCCCAAACTAAACAACAAGCTCGCAACATATCTTCAATCATCTGGATAGTCCTCTCTGTCTGACCATCTGTCTGGGGATGATAAGCGGAGCTATATCTCAGCTCAGTACCAATTACTTTTTGCAGACTTCTCCAAAAACCAGAAGTAAATCTTAGATCTCTGTCAGACACAATAGTCTTTGGAATACCATGCAATGGAACAATCCTTTCAACATAAACCTTTGCTAATCTGTCCACTGTCCAAGACATGCTTACTGCCACTAATCTGCACACCTTAGTTAATCTGTCAACAAATACCCATATTCCATTATGTCCGGAACCCGATCTTGGTAAACCTGCCACAAAGTCCATGGCAATATCATCCCATTTCCACTGTGGAATGGGCAACAGTTGCAATAGACCTCCAGGCTTCTGATGTTCTGCTTTAATCTGTTGACAGATAGCACATCATGCAACAAACTCTGCTATTTCCTTTTTCATATGAGGCCACCAGAAATGCTTCCTCAAATCGTGGTACATTTTAGTACTACCCGAATGGATAGTGTACCTAGATTTATGAGCCTCTTCCAACACTCGCTGCTTCACCTCTCTTTCTGCTGGAACAAATAACTGCCTCTGAGCCTAATCACACAATTATCATCAATGGTAACTCCTTCCATTTTTACAATTTCAGCTAAACTTACATCTGCTCTCTGAGCCTCAACAATCTGCCAATACAAGGACGACTCTACAGCACTAGCAGCTAGTACTGCCCGTCGCTGACTACTGGGCACATACAAGGAGTTCTCCACTATCTCTTCATACAACTTCCACTCTTTGATCATCATCAGATTTATATATGCCTTTCTACTCAAGGCATCTGCTACAACATTGGTCTTACCCGGATGGTAAGCCAAACTAAAATCATAATCTTTCAAATATTCGATCCATCTGCGCTGACGAAGATTTAAATCCTTCTGCGAGAAGATATACTTCAAGCTTTTATGATCTGTAAAGACCTCAAATCTCTCGCCATACAGATAATGCCTCCACATTTTCAAAGCAAATACAACTGCTGCCAATTCCAAATCATGGGTGGGGTAATTCTCCTCTGCCGACTTCAATTGCCTGGACGCATAAGCTATCACTTTGCCATACTGCATAAGCACTGCGCCAAGTCCTTTCCTTGAAGCATCCGTATATACCACAAAACCACCACTTCCTACCGGTAATGTCAATATGGGTGCTGTTGTAAGTCTTTTCTTCAATTCCATAAAACTTTTCTAACATTCACGGGACCACACAAATGGCACACCTTTTTGGTCAACTTGGTCATAGGTGCCGCAATCTTAGAAAAATCTTGTATAAAGCGCCTATAATAACCTGCCAATCCCAGAAAACTTCTAATCTCAGTAATTGTTCTAGGCACTTCCCATTTCATCACTGCTTCCACTTTACTTGGGTCTACTGCTACTCCTTTATCTGAGATAACATGACCCAGAAATTGAATTTCTTTCAACCAAAATTCACACTTACTGAATTTAGCAAACAACTGATTATCCCTTAACAACTGCAGGGTAAACCTCAAATGAGCTGCATGCTCCTCTTCAGATGCTGAATAAATCAGAATATCATCTATAAAGACCACAATGAATTGGTCCAAATGCAGATGAAAAATTCTATTCATTAGATCCATAAAACCTGCAGGAGCATTGGTCAACCCAAATGGCATAACCACAAATTCATAGTGACCATATCTAGTTCTGAATGCTGTTTTATCTATATCCTCCTCTTTAATTTTCAACTGATGGTACCCAGACCTCAAATCAATTTTAGAAAATACCTTCCCGGATTGCAACTGATCAAACAGATCATCTATCCTCGACAACGGGTACTTATTTTTAATGGTCACATCATTCAAGTTTCTATAATCAATACACATACGAAAACTTCCATCTTTCTTTTTCACAAATAATACCGGTGCTCCCCACGGGAATGACTCGGTCTAATAAACCCTTTCTGCAATAGCTCTTCTAATTGCTTTTTCAATTCTTTAAGTTCTGCTGGTGCCATCCGATATGGGGCTTTAGAAATCGGCATGGTACCTGGCAGCAACTCAATGGTAAAGTCTACCTCTCTATGTGGAGCTAAACCAGGCAAATCTTCGAGAAAAATATCAGCAAATTCCCTAACCACGGGAACTGCTTCCACTGACTGACTAGCTTTGTGATACCCCAAAATTTTATTCATTTTATATTGTGCATGTATAATTATTTGTTGTGTGTATAGTGTGTGTATTCAATTGTGCGTATTATAATTTCTATATTCCTTATGAACTCATGCATGTATATATATGATATATTTCGTGAGAATTGGCAATTAGCTAAATTGATGTGTATTGTGTATACTAAAATACTAGGCTTGTAATACTTAAGTAATACTATGCATGTTAATCTAATTACCGATGTGCATGTTATGTTTATCTATTTCATGCATAATGTATATAATTATGTTGTAAATGCCTATATATTTATGCATATGATAATTCAAGTATGTGCATGCAAGGATTTCTTTTGTTGTATAAATTATTCATAGATAACTTATTCCAAACTGTATCTTAATAATATTATGCATGCATTATCTTAATCTTGAAGTGCATACTATCCTGCCTATTCCATGGAGGTTGTGTGTAAAAATATACATATATGTATGTTACCTTATACATATGATATCTATCTATTTAATCCTATGTACATCAATTCATCTATAGTATGTGAATAATACATAGCTAATATTGTCCATGTAATAGATAATTTGCTATGGACCATGTAAGTATATGTATGCTATTTTCATACAAGTATAAAACATACATAATTGTGCATGCATTATCTAGTTATCAATGTATGTAAATCTCATGCGTATGGTGCATGTTGTACACATAGTAAGAAATTATTATCATACACTTTGTAAATAATCATGAGTTTATTTCTGAGCATGCAAAATATATATTTAAACGTGTGTGAATTATTTAATTATTGAGGTGCCCATTGTATTTAATTATTTTAATGCACGTAGTTAGTGTTATGGATGTGCGTATGTATACATACATGTGTTATCCTTGTTTAAATAATATTTATCTACTTTAAGTGTGTTAAATTAATTAGGGTATGTAAAGTACTTGGATGATAATATGCATACAATATTTAACTAATAATGGACACATTTTAATCATAAGTTCATGCGTAATGTATGTAATTATGCAATGTGTACGTATGGGTGCATATATGTGTGTATTGCTGCATATTGTTCTTAATTATAATTAGTGTAAGTTGTAATTAATTAAATATTACATAATGCAAGTATTTTATGTGGTAATGATATATGAAATTATTTTTGCATATACTAAATTATTTTAGTGCATTTATGCATTAAATTCAAGGTTTATCGGTGTTTCGGCTGCCAAGACACTGCTGGCGGCCAGACCTGGACGCCAAGACACAGTGGGCGGCCAGACCTGGACGCCAAGACACAGTGGGCGGCCAGACCTGGACGCCAACCCACAGTGGGCGGCCAGACCTGGACGCCAACCCCTAGTGGGCGGCCAGAGCTTGACGTCAACTTCCAGGTTGACTACAACCGATGTTGACATTAATATCCTGCTGCGTAACGGTTCCAGAATTGTTAATGTCCGTGTTTTGGCTAGTTTCAATTAGGAAACCCTTCCTAAACCTTTGGTAACCTACCCTAATGCGTACCCCAACCCTTGATCCTATAAAATACCCACTCTTGGATGAGGAAAAGGCTTTCAACATTTGGTGAAAACCCTAGCTCCGAGATGGTGAAAAGTTGATCTTTAGGAGGCCGGATCCATCAACTGGAGGTGTTCCCCGAAGAGCTACTACATCTGGAGGGTAGTCTATACATAGAGGAAGAGATCCCAACTCCGAGGAGCCATCTACATCGACAGGAGAAGAAGATCTAAGGCGTTTCCGAGCACCTTTTTGACAGGGCCGAAAGGGCTTCACCGACGATTCTGATCTTTGTAGATTTTTTTAAGAGGCAAGTAAACCTAGATCTTGATCCTATACATGTCCCCTAAGTCCTAGGTATTTTTACGGATTTTTCCTCGCGTCCTGGAACCCCGAATTCACCGTTGTATGAAAATTCGTATGTATGTGCTGCTGGGAGCAAGGAGAAGGCAACATAGGTTGCAGTCAAGTTCTTCAGAAGAAGTTGACGGCAACATCCCTTGACGTCTACTTCTTCAGGACCTGAAAGTGTGCTTTTTGATCTTCTTTTGCTGTTTAAATAATTTCTGGACATGGGTATACTCTGAAAATTTTATGGGTAATTGTATACTGTCAGTAAGTCATATCATGAGGTTGCCTAAATTTTCTATGAACCATGTTAATTATTAAAATTCAGTGACTGAGTAATGAGCATGACATGAACATGTTTAAATCTAGTATAAATGGATTTTGTGGTGAATTAGTTTTCATAAATTTTCCATGACAGATTGAATGTTGGTATTAGGTTTCTGTTCTGTTAATGCCTAAACATATTGATATGTCTCATGCTTAATGATATTTCGATAAATATGTCTGAATTCTAGATTTAATTGTAGAAATTATGTTTACTGTCCGAAAAATCTAGAAAATTTCATATGTGACATACTTATTGATGATAACCTGTGATAAAAATGTAGACCTCAATTGATGACAGTAATTATAATTTCTAGTTAAACCGTTGAAATTTCAAATATTAGATGTGTTGAATTTGATCTGGTATAATCCTGCAAATATACAGCATGTTAGGACTGTATTGTAAGATGTTCTATTTCTGAAAATAGTAGTTTCATGATTAGGCTAATCAAGACATGTGCAATTGACAAATAAGATACTTAAAGTGATCAATTAATATATGTGAACAATGTAAATAAAGTGTAAGAATGTGATAAAGTGAATGTGTAATAATTGGGCCAAAGAATGACACTGCTACCCTAGAGGCTTCGAGAGCTCTACATAGAAAAGTCCCTATGGAAGGCTCTACATCGTAAAAGTTTGTCCTAAAGACATTGGGAAAAACCCGGAGGTGGACAAGTACCACTGGATAGGGTGGAGAGAGCTTCTCCCGGTCTGCGCAGTTACCAAGATTCACCACTTCATTGCCTAGGTGGTGGGTATGTGATATGATTTATGTGATATGAGTTGTGTTATGAGTTATGTGTTATAAGATGTGATGAGTTATGAGTAAGAGATATTTGTTTATGTCCTCTAAAAGGTAGTTAGGACTATGTGTCATGGCATTTTAAGTAATTGGAATATGTATAAAGTGTAAGATTATATGCGAATGTGGCACATGATGAGTGCAAATGATATGACATGTGATAAATGAAAACCTAAGAGTAAATGATGTGAAGAATATGTGAAAAGATATGTAAGAGACAGTTAATGTTATTGAGAGTGTGCTTGCACTGTAATAACCGATGTAGTAATGCATAATGTTCATGTTTCCATGCATTAATTACCTCATTTGCAATATCATGCTTATCATTATGTCATGTAGCTTATTGTTCTTCATGTAATAGTGTATGTGAATAAACATGAGTAACCACGTCAATTATGCAACATGAAAGATAAACATGTAGAATTGTGAATTGAATAAGATAACATATGAACAAATGTAAATCCATGTAATTGAATGTAATTCATGTCAAAACAGCAAGTAAAGTGTAGTTATGAAGGTGATAAATGCATGTAATATTAATTAGATTCCATGCTAGATGTGATGTTTGCTTAGTACAAAGTTTCATGCTTTAGTGCTTATTGTTGCCAACCAATTTGACCATGTTCTAACTTCTCAATTTATGTTATAAAATATGAAACCATGTGTATGAGATGTATGTACATTGAAAACAGCAAGCAAAATGTGAAATTAAATATGAAAAGTGCATGTGAAAAGTGAATAGTCATCATATTAGTTTGTTCATTCCTTTATGTCTAATTCTATATTCTAGTTGTAGAAATATGTCATGAAATGAATTAATGTGGAAATGAAGGGATCATGTTATGTGTTAAGTGTAGAAAATATGTACAAGTGTATAATAATAGTATCCATGATTTAGAATAAACATATGAGAGAATGAAGCATGTCTAGGTGATTAAAAATGTGTTGATAGCTAAGAGTATGTTCTATGTGTTTGGGAGTTTAAATAGTAGTATGTATTCATGAGTGTTTAATAGCTTAATGTGAATGTGATATGTTTAAGATTAAGTCTTTGTTTTACTTGCTGAGTCTTTGGACTCACCCTTGCTTCGGCGTACAGGTTGACAGGTATCCCGTGCTAGAGGGAGAGACGCTATCTTGGAGGAGAGGCTATTGAGGAGCAAGTAGTAGTTGTATTTTCCTTTCATAGTTGAATAAAAATGTTATTTGGATAATGTAGCTCTTTCATCATGTAATAATGTGGACATTGTCGTTCTATTTTTTGCACTATATAGATTGTGGAATATGGGATGGTGATGAACTAAGTTAAATTGTTGTATTTATTCCGCTGAAATCAATTGCTATCTACGTACTTTTCAACCTATCGGCTAGTGTTGGGTTTTATCCCACTATAATGACGCTCTTTATACCGACGGGGATTGGTATAATCGTACCGGTATGAGGAGGGTCGTTACAAGCTTCTACCAGACTTACTGAGGCTAAATAAGCCACACATCCCGCATTTATCAACTTTCTAGCTCTAATTGCAGAAATTAGAAACTTAGAGGTATAAAAAGACATACCTTGATATTCAAATATTGCACCATTAGGATGACAAAACCTGATCATTTTCTTTCTGCAATCTAGCATTGCTCCATAAGTCTCAAGCCAATCCATACCCAAAATAATATCATAATCTGTCAACTGTAGGGCCATCTGGTTCCCTTCAATCATAACAGGAGCTTCATCTATATAGCTCGAAGTGAGCAGAAACTCACCCGAGGGAACCTCCACTACTAACTCACAAGACTTTTCCTCTAAAGGATGAGTCATGCAATCCAGAAATTCTTTGGAAATGAAAGAATGAGAGGCACCCGAATCAAATAAGACTCTTGCTGAATAATCATAAAGAGGTAAAGTACCTTCTATCAAATTCGATGCCTCCGCCTGGGCTCGGGTGATAGCCATAACCTGACCTCTTCCTCCCTGTTGCGGTGCTCCTCTGCCACGACCTGCCTGTGGCTGCTGAAACTACTGAGGCTGCTGCTGCTACACACCTCTTCCATACCCATACTCTCTTGGATAGGGGCAATTGCGGATCAAATGTCCCGGCTGATTGCAATTGTAACATCTATATCCTGGTGGAATAATGGGCTGCCTGGCAGTACTCTGCTGCGACTCCTCCACCTCTGGCCTACCACGACCTTGCTGAAATTACTGACGACCTCCCCATCCTCTTCCTTTACCTTTAAATGCTTGCTTCAATTTCTGGCCCCATTTACCAAAGCCTGATGAAGAAGGTCCTACTGGTGCTTTACCCTTACTCGCACCCACTGACTAATGTGGTAGCCGAAAACTACCTGAGCCTGACTCGCCCACCTGACGAGTCCGAATAGACCACTCCATCATAGCTGCCCTCTGAGCTGCTTCTTCCACTGTCTTACACATGAGAGGTACTATTGCATCCTACAACTCCACTCTCAAACCTCTAATGAAATACTCAACCATCATATTATTATCTGATACTACATAAGGCGCATATCGGCTAAGTTCCATAACCTCATCTGGTACTCTAAAACTGAAGAGTTACCTTGCTGGAGTGTCCGAAACTACTCTCTCTTCACTTGCTGTACTTGAATTGGAAAGAATGTATCGTTAAATATATCAAGAAATTTCGACCAAGTGATAGCCTCTTCTGTCCTGTCTGCAAAGGTAGTCTGCATCTTTAATCGCCACCATTCCAATGCAAAACCTCTCAACTGATAGGCAGCTAGCACACCTTTATCTACTGCCGGACATCTCATGGTCGCAAAGACTCTTTCAATCTCATGGACCCAGTGTTCCGCTGTATCTGGATTCGACCCTCCTGAGTAAGTAGGTGGCTGCAATCTCAGAAATTTCTCAACTTGCATCACTGGTTCCTCTGCTAATAACACTGGTGGTGGTGGTGGCACAGGTGCTGCAAAAGGCACCTCCACTCCTGGCGGGACTAGAGCAATAGGTACAGTCTCTCCATCCCCAGGTGGCACTGCAACCGGTGGTACCGGCGCCTGCTGATCCATCCTCCTTTGGATATCAGTAAGGCTCTCCCAGATCCTCTTTATCATATGCTGAGTGCTCTCCTCTGGATCATCTCCTCCACCACCCCAATCTCTTCTATCAGCCATTTCAAATTTCTACATAAACAAAACATCAAACAAAAATCAAAACAACAAATTATCAGAAACCAGGGCCCCTACCAGCAGTGTACAATGACCGAAATAAGGCTATGTATCTTTCTAGTCCAAGCCCGTTAAACCGATAACGTACTTGATCCGAGTCCGCCTCCCGCGAACGGGCCGAAGCCTCGCAAGGGATACCAAACTACAGTTCGTGTAAACACAAAGAAACACACCATTTTATATATATATTCCACAAGTTTACATAGCCATATTTCCACAGAACTGAAAGAAAGTACAAGAGCCTGGGGCATACCCCGAGGTACAACTGAAGAAAGTAAACAACTAACTACACTACTACTGCTACACTGTTGCTACTACACTGCACTACTACTGAGACTACAATGCTGGAGGTACTGACCCTGCACCGCTACGACGCGGCTCTGAACTGGACGACGGTCGAGAAACGTCCTCCTCGCTCTCACCTCTGGGGGTAGGGGTGAGCCTCGCTAGTCACTGGCTCAGTAGGGAACTCCCCCAAAACCGAGCAAACCAAAACCACAGGCACAAAAGTAGTAAACAGTACCAACAATTTATAGAATAGCTAAGCAGGATATGAAAGCTGTAAAAGTACTCACCGTCTGCCGACTACGAAAAACAACTGTAATAATTAAACGGAAAATCAGTACAAGTGTACGAGCTAAAGTAGAGACAGCCAAACACGAGCCACGTGAACTAGTTCGCGACACCAGAGACTGACTCGGACAAGCTAACACAGGTCTACCTCTCAGTCTCACAGCCACGGACGAAAGGTCCAGCTGCCGCTCCACGAGAAAAGGTCAAGCAACTGTGGAAACCAACTAAACACCACCACCCGCGGACCACACAGTCGCAGGCCCATGCCTGGCACCTCTAGTGACCCTGGCCTGGGCTCGCTAGAGTGAGGCACTGGAAAAGGACTAGCTGGGGACCAGTGTCGACTACTGGTGTCCGTAACCCCAACTATGAGCGCGCTACAAGTGACTAAAAGAAAAGTACGACAGTCACTGTCCCACTGTCGTCTTTCCCTTAGCCGGTCGTACAACTCAAACACAGGAGTGAGGGTGTCCAGGTCAGACGACACAGACCTCGACGATACAACACAAGTACCGGGACAAAGCCCTGAGCTAACAGCCTGGCTCACAAAGAACCTGGGGCACCCAACTAGAGAGGTAACTACGGTAGGCGTCGTACTACTTGCCACGTACACAAAACCACGTGCACGTCACACACAAACCACGTGAAGACTCACGTAAACCGCGTGCACTAGCAGTCCACTACACGTGAACACCACACAAACACGTAAAGAACCAGCCAACTGCGTACCAAGTACGCTAGTCTCAAAAACCACAAGCACTAGGTGCACCACAATTATCGTTGCACCGCTCGATAACATTAAATATCTGATATAACAATATTTTCATAAAAACATGCTGGCGGCAACATCGACTGTCGTCGATGGGATGTAAACGGCAAGGTATCTGGCCATTAAGCTCCCAACTGAAGAACCTGGCGTCAATCGATGTTGACGCCAAGATCTTCGGCCATCAACTTCACAGAAACCCTGGGCTGATACCTCAGGTATTCCCAGCCCTAAATTTAACAGAAAAACATGAGGAATCACTTCCTCTAACATGCATGAATTCTAGTTAACTAAAAACAACATGTTTTCATTGTTAAACTGATCAAACCACCCATCAACCCCGCATGAAGTACCATTACCCAAAAACACAATTATCTTGCAAATTCATGCGTTCCAGATGCATTATTACAATCTATAGGGACTAAAGGGATCGTTCCCTACCTCAATACGCACTTAAACCTCCTAAATTCTCCTGCTTCGCACCAAACCCTCCGCGAGCTCCTACGGCGATTACACCATGGTCCGGTGTTTCCTTGGCCGATTCGTCACTGTCTCGCGTTCCACGATCCTCCAACTAACCTTATACAACTGTTGGAAGTAGTGGGGAAGCAAGGGGCATGAAAACAGGGCAAGGGAGAGGGAGAATGAGCTGAGGAAACTTTCCTCGGGCAGACCTATATTCTGCAAGTCGCACAAGTTGGCGTCAGCCCTAATGCCGTTTAGGGAAACCGCCACCATGAACGTCCACATAGCCTGCCGTTAAGTTCATAGGGTTGGCATCACCTTCGATGGACGCCAAGACAGTCAACGTCCACACCTGGCCGTCAACTCCCTATCAACTACAGCAGCTTCTATCTTATCTCAGGACCAAACCTGTACCTCACCTGCACACACCACACGTCCAAACCACATTGGCCTCACAATGGCCACCACAACCAATACACACATGATCCATAAGGATCCGAAAAGCACGCGACGTTACATTAAGCCCTTTGGTTTCATAATTTTCCATTGAGCATATCTGTCGTTCTTGATTTTTCATGTTCTGCAACTTACATGACCCCGAACCCTCTTCTTAGTTCTTGATCTCCTTGTATACTCAACCCCATGCCACGAGATTGTTACTGTAGGAACGGATGCATGTCTGGCATCTTTTGCCCCTAAAAGCCTTAAATTTGATTCATCCTATCTTACGAATTTAATCGTTGATCTCAACTATGTACTATTTCATGTTCATCATGAATACCCGTGTTTAAAACATGTCCAAACCCTGATTGTTTTCCAATTCCTATTTATTGTAAGTACCCATGCATGTCTAGGTCGTTTTGCAACTGGTTTCATGATTTTTTGTTGACTATACAATTAGTTACGATTTTCTGAATCACCCTGTGTCAAATAGGGTAAGTTCTGGCCCGCAATCCAATGTAATGTCTTTTCCTTGTCGGATCTGGGCGCAGACCCTGTGAACGCGACGGCCCGATAGGCCACGTTCTCAAGGGTCATCGCGACAGGGCCTGTCGTCGCGATCTACTGCCCGACCTGACTAAGCCTGTCACGATCTCAATTGACCCCGTCGCGACCCTCACCAGGGTACGTCGCGATTGGGTTCTTTTTGCTAGAAACCCCTGCCTCAACAATGCTTGATTATCTACAGTGTTTGTACTCTTGTTTAACAGTCATACACACAGAAATAACACATGTTATAAATTGATCATTTATGTATGATTAAAATACATGCACATGATCTTGTCTATCTAAAATTTCATGACATTTACACATACATTGAACCATCCAATTATGGCATAATTTGGCATGAAACTATTTCATAATACATCTGGTAATTTATGTAAATAAAATTACCCTATACTTATCTATTGTTTCTCGCGATGTTTTGGGAATACCGATATCGACGCTCCACTATCCTAGAATTCCTCGAGAACGTTGAGCATTTGTTTCTATATACACTCTCTCTTGACTTGGATGAACTCTCAGTCGGATACTCCTTCTGCTGGACTAGTAAGTCTTTGTTCAAGGCCTCCGTAAGTCTCCTCAGTCTATGGATTCCCACATGGTCGACGAGCCAGTTGTACTCGAACACCTATGATACCCTTTAGGGATCTATATGATCCAAATGGCTATTAGAAATTCTCTCTCGTCTTGAATCACGTCGGACCTCTGGACCTATGTTTAACATGGCCAGTGGTAAGGTCGTGAGTTCCGCCTGACTGCCAACACCATGTGCGCGTGTTGTGCAACGTTTACTATCGCTCGTTACTCGACGTTTCATGTGCAAGGTCCACTAACTCTCATCTATAATCTACTCGTTCATCTATTCACGTTCACTGTAACACCCCGAAAATTCGGTAATTGGAAAATTAGAAATAAATCGAAAACGATAAATTCAATATTTGTGCAATAGCAAAAATGCACGTGTCATTATCATACATACAAAAACCCATTAGAAAATTTCATAAAAACCACAGTTCAACTCTAAATAATACTCCCTAATGACCCACAGAGAAATTCATGCAAAGGAAAATCAGATGGTCCAAGTTTAAGGCGTTTTACGACTGTTTCGTAATCAGGGAATAAGTCGGGAAATCATTATCACACATACCTAGAGGAGCCAGAAAATTAAATAAAAATCATAGATGGACTTCAAATACTAATGACCAATCATGAAATTTGGGTCAATAAAATTCATTTGGGGTATGTTTAAGAGTTATTGTGACTTATTGTCGTAATTAGGAAATAAGTTGGGCAACCCATTATCAGGTGTATAAAATGAGATCATAAACTAAATGAGAAATTTATGGTGGACTCCAAACAATATGTGGGGATAGTCCATAAAAGAAATCGGATCAATGGACAACGTAAGACCCATGAACAAATTCAAGTATGAAATTAGTAAATAAATAACTTTCGTATTATCGGAATAATAGAACTTACGTACCACTATCGTACGTGAGAAAACACATCGGAAAATTCCGTAAAAATTATAAACCAACCCTAAATATTATCCCTAAGCGTTCCACGAAGGAATTCGTGCAACGAAAATCTGATTGGCCGAGTATGTGTCACATGTGACCAAGTTACCCGAATTAGGAAACTAAGTCGGAAAATTGTTAACACGGAAAAAATAATCCAACCATAAATTAAATAAACATATTGGAGAGACTTCCAACACCATGTATTAATGACCCATTAACAAGATTTGGGCCAATGGAGCACACTTGGCCCAAGGATAGAAATTGGGACAAGAAAATACCAGAAATTCGTGTATGTAATTATGCAGTGATTAGGGAGGACAATTTAGGGTTAAAATAAGGGTGATTAGTCATGTAAGGTAAGCCAAAACCAGACCCAACCTTAAGAGGAGGTTTCCTAAACCTTTGCTACCTCCTTTGGGTGAGAGAATCCCAGATTTTGGAAAGTAGAAAGCAGAATTCGCAGCCCCTTTCCTAGTCCCATTGGGACATGAGTTAGAACTCTAAAACTATAAGGACTCCTCACAAAACGTTTAGGGAAGGGTTAGCAACAAGTTGGGGTCGTGAGCAGCAAGGTTGGAGCGCTGGAGGAGTGGAGAATGGCTGGGGAAAACGTGGTCTTCCTCAACCTCGCTCTGCATCAACCCAGAAATCTGCAGAGAGTTATTAGCATTCAAAGGTAGGTGTTCTCGGGCCAAGATTAAAGAAAACCAACACGATCATGTAGTTCTTCAAGTCTAGGTTCATTTTCACTTGGTTTGACTAATTTTCATGGAGTATACATTGTGTATTCGTTGTTGTCCCTAAGTCTCGCACAGTTAGGGCTTTTCCCGTTCTTCTTATTATGCACGTGATTTGATGCTAAATTAGACTAAACTTCCTTCATGAATGTTCTTCTACTTGTTTTGTCCAAAAGTCTTTTGTTAGAGAGTTATAGGCGTGGTAAGAGAGTCACTGCATGATACTGCGATTTTGGGTTGCATTTAGCTTTATGTTCTTCATATATTTCTTGGGATTCGAGACCGAATTAGATCAAACCCCCAACATCAAAGTTCTTCTACTAGTTGTCCTCGTCATATTTTATGTTGAACATTTTGTCTAAATGTCATTCGTTAGAGAGTTATAAGAGAGATAAGTAAATCACTGCATGAGATGTGTTTTCGGGTTACCCTTGACCTATATGTTTTCTGGGAAGGCCTCTAGTGTCGACACTACCTGATCTAGTGCCAACACACTGTCCCAAATTAGCCCAAAAGGTGTTCTGGGAAGGCCTCTAGTGTCGACACACTGTCTCAGATTGGCACAAAAGGTTTTCTGGGAAGGTCTCTAGTGTCGACACTACCTGATCTAGTGTCGACACTACTTGACCAGTTCTGCATTATTTTGCCTTGTGTTTGAAGCATTGTGTCGACACCAGTAGGGGGTGTGTCGACACTACCCTCGCAAAAAAATTGCATATCTTGGGTCTGATCATTACATGATGTCTACTAGCATGTGCATGATGTTATATAGTATGCATAGACCTAAAAGAAATCAACCCATTGAAAAATGGTAATGATACGAATATGATTCTAATGTGTAATTGCGATTGTCCTTATGTTCATTGGATTATCTTGCGATCTTTCCTATTGTCAATTGAAATGATAAGAATTTGTTGTGAATATGGGGATGAATACATGTTAGTATGGACTTGTTAGTGAAGTTAATATCATGATTTGTATATGAGTTTCAATAGTTACATGCTTTCCGGTGTTCCATTAATTATTTGTCCACATGCATACATGCTAGGGAAAGATCTGTGACTCGTCACTTACACATTTGTACGAATAGGCACACCCTCCTTAGGGAATTGAAAGCTCTCTGTCGGTCATTCTGAATCGGCAAGGCTAGCGATCTTTTCCTTAAGACCTCCGTAAGTCTCCGCTCTCTATGGATTTCCACATAGATGCAGAGCTAGTTGTACCATGAAGTACCCTGGAGATAGAGAGCACATGTTCTGTATACGATCTGTCATTAGTCATCCTCATGTCAAGACATTAATGAATTATGAAACACAAGATACGTCGTTATACTGCCTTTTGTTCTCTTGAGCTATTTGTCATACCTTGACTCTATGAATGATCATGTTCCTTTTACTATGAGCTTGTCATTGAAACTCTGTGGCCATAATATGAATATGTTTGTTCGGCACAACATGGGACTTCGGTCCATTTGACCAATGCCTGTGCAATAGGGGCTCTGTCTGGTCCTGGGGAGGAGCGCCCCAACGTACTTATTAATCGCGGGAGTATGGACTCTTGGTGCTTGGCATAGCACAACGAACATGCAAGATTGTGAAAATGTGCCTTTGTTTGATATGATAAGTTTGATTTGATATGATATGATAAGATTTGATATGATACGTCTGATCATGTGAACGCATGATATCTGTTTGAATATGGCCAATCTCTTTTGATACGATTCTATTCTTGAAATATCTGTCCCTTGTATATGCAACTCGACATTCGATCTGAAATGATATCCGTTCTACTCTGCTATTCAATCTGTTAGTATTACATGCATTGTCATCATATACATGTTCATATCTTGCCTAATTAAAATGTTAATCATGTATATTAGTGCCCGCACAATATTGAGATGTAAATCCTACTGAGCTAGTTCGCTCACCCTATCATCCTACACTTTTCAGGTAGTGATGAGGAACCAGTGGAGTCCGATGGGGCCGGGCAAGAGTGATGAGCACCTGCTATATGAGGAGTTGACAGTTTAGAAATAGACATTTGAGTAGTCGATGTATTAGAGAAACATTGTTATTTGAATAATGAACCCTTTTCAATGAGTTCTTTCTATGTTAGGTTTTAACTAGTGGATTGAAATGGAATAAAGAGTACCTTTGATGACATTATTATGATCTGAAATGTGTGGTTATATGTAATTGTTACTCTGCATTACTCAACTGTGATATGTCTATTTGTATCGTTCACGCCTCCCGGTATTTATTCCGCTGCTAAATATCAGGACGTGACATTCACTCTACTATCTCGTCTATTCATCTAGTGCTCTCATCTACTTCTTGGTACTCTATATTGGCCATTGACTGATTGTCTAAAGATAAACAATATAACTAATGCCTCGCAATATATAAAGGGCCCGATCTGGTCCTGAGAAGTGCGCCCGAAAGTGCTAGTGCCCATGGGAGTTAAATGATCAGAGTGTTTGGCATTACACTCAAGTGCTATCTATCTTGACTATCTAAATGACAATCAAAAGTGCTATGTTCTCTCGTTGTCCTTTGACAACAAAGTGCTATCTATCTTGACTATCTAAATGACAATCAAAAGTTCTATGTTCTCTCGTTGTCCTTTGACAACAAAGTGCTATCTATCTTGACTATCTAAATGACAATCAAAAGTGCTATGTTCTCTCGTTGTCCATTGACAACAAAGTGCTATGCTATACTCGTTGTGCTATCTGTACTATGGTCATCTTGCTATACTTGACATCGTGCTATGTTGCTATTATTATGCTATTCCCAACACTGGTGGTATTCTTGGAAAGTCTATATTTGGAAAGTCTTGCTATTTCGTTCACGTACTGTCCTGCTATATTTTTACTTGACACTCTCTTCCATTCTGTTATTAGTTACTCTGCCTTTAATGCATTAATTACTTAAAGCCTGCTTGAGCCTGAGATTTAAGTCCTACTGGGTGACGTTCGCTCACCCTGCGTTATTTGTCGTTGTGTTCTCAGGTGAGACCGAGGATGAACCATACACTCAAGAGGACGGGAACGACCTGGAGTGATGTCATGAGTACCCTAGTGTCCTATTGCTATGTTAGCATTGTAATAGTTAGGTTTGAAGTTTAGTCTTTTACTTGATCCCAATGTAATCGGGCCCCATAGATTGGCTCTGATATTAGTGGTTGTAACTAGGCATTGAAAAGTATTAATGAAATGAATTTGCTTTATCATTATTCATTTTGAAATGGTTTGATGTCTAGTATTCACTCTATACACTTTTCTTGCAACTGCCTCGCGTTCCGATATTCCGCGTTGGGGCATGATAACCTCAGTCATAACTTCCTGTGTACCGGCATTATTCTAGGGTAGGAGACTCTTATGTACATTTGAAAGATTTTGTGTATGAGTCTGCACCACATAGGTACGACCACCATCTCATGGCGTACTTGTTTTGAAAGTCATTGGATGGAGTGGCCCTCGAGTGGTTCTACTCTTTGCCCCCCGAGGTGGCCGAAAATTTTTGCATTGTTCAAGAATGGTTCTTACAACAGTTTCAGGATCGGGTTGAACCCGAATATTATTTTGTTGATCTAGTGGCTGAGAAAATGAAACCTGATGAAGAACTTGCTGTTTACGCTGACAGATGGCGCGCCCTGGCTGCTAAGGTCCGATGCCCCATGCCGGAGGAAGAGAAAGTTAAATTGCTGATTTCCAATGCCACACCCACCTACCGTGCCATCCTAGCTATGAACGACATCACCTCCATGCACCAGTTGTATAGCCGAGCCCGTTTCATCCACACCCAGCTCAAGGATTCACCCATCCACTCTATGTTTGAGGCCCCTAAATCCCGCTATCCCAAGAAGCCCCAGGGACCTGTCACTTAGGGAATCCAAACTAATGAGCAGGTAAGTGCAGTGAACAACCCCCAAGGCTCGGTAGGTAGGGCACCCCTTAATCAGCAATCCCAGCAACCATGGAACAATAGGCAGCCATCTCCTCTGGTCCAAAATCCTCAGCAAGATCAACGTCAATACAACCAGGTTCCTCCACCCCAAAATGGCTATACTCCTCGAAATCCCAATGGGCCCAAGAGGGCGCAATATCCTCCTCTTCTGAAAGTTTAGCTGATATCTTTGCGGCCCTCATGTCTTTAAATGCTCTAAGGCTCCCTCCGAGAAGCCAAATTGTAACATGGCAGTAGACCAAACAAAGTATTATGTGTACCATCGCCACCCAGGGCACAATGTGTCAGATTGCTTCCAATTTTGGGACATTATATATGATCTCCATGAGCAGAATCAAATTGATTGGGCCGAGATGAAAAGGTTGATCCAGACACTGAGGGACCAACAGGGTCAGAGGCAGCAGCAGTAGCAGCAAAGGCGACATCAGCCACAACAACAACAACAATTCTAGCAGCAATAAAACCGTTTCAGCAACAACAATTCTAGCAACAGTATCAGCAACCGCAGGAACCATTGAAGCTAGCCAATGATCTCGACATAATTCGTAACCCTATGCCGCAGCATCAGCCCGCTCTGAACCCTCAGCCTGCTCCACCACCTCCTCCACCCGCTCAAGTTAACCCCGTTGTCCACCATCGACCACCAGTAGCCGCGTGGGCCTACGACGACGAGCACGAAATAGGCCAGCTTTTGGTAATTTCCCACGCCACACCTACTTCCACCATGCCTACTACCACCACATCCATACCTACCACGCCCACCGTTGCCACCCTTACCTCACCACTCTACAAAAACCCTGTCATACTGCCCGTTATCCCGTCTTCTCTCAACATCCCATTCTCCCCTGCGCCAGCACCCTTATTAGCCACCCCCTCCATCATTGACACCACTTCACCTCCCCTTCACCACAACCTCGCCCTATGTAGCGGGCGGATGTTCCACCTGATGTACCCAAATGCATCCGTGTCTTTGCCGGGTCAGCTGACCCAACCATCCAACAACCAGCAACAGCAACAAGACATTGAGGAGATAGATCCGATCCCGGGGACCCAATATGACATATTGAAGCATTTGGATCAAACTCCAACCAAGATATCCAT
Source organism: Colocasia esculenta (assembly GCA_014218235.1). Taxonomy (NCBI): domain Eukaryota; kingdom Viridiplantae; phylum Streptophyta; class Magnoliopsida; order Alismatales; family Araceae; genus Colocasia; species Colocasia esculenta. Next base: position 89,731,671 of record CM024763.1, on the reverse strand, counting down.
CCTTGAGCTAATTAAAAGGTCGCAGACACATCAAGATGCCTTAAGGGCGTTTCTGCAAATGGTCATGGTAAATGAAGATATGAACCCTGATAATCTGCCATTAGTTCTTTCCATTGTCAACAAAGGGCCAACAATTACTTTTTCAGATAGTGAGTTAGCTTCCCCAGAGGCTAGGAGAATGCCTTTATGTGTCACCCTGACCATAAACAAAGTGGTTGTTGATGCAGCATTGGTTGATACCAGAGCTTCTATAAATGTGTGCCCACTGAGTACTTTAAGGTCCTGCAACATCTCTGAGCGCCGCTTGCAGCCCACTCCTACAACCATAGCGGCCTATGACAATTCCCGGCGGGCCTGCCATGGCATCATTCCTTTACAGACTGAATTGGGCCCACTTGTCATGACTATGGATTTTTTTGTGCTTGATATTGATCCTACTTTCAAAGCCATCCTGGGTCGCCCATGGATTGAGGTGTTAGGGGCAGTCCCCTCTACGGCTCATCAATGATTGAAATTTCCATTCCAAGGGCGGATAGTTAAAGTCAAAAGTGCGGCGACCACCCACACTATAGAGGCCATCGAGAAGATAATGCCATCGGTCTGGCCATCTAACAAGCCCATCATCTCAGTGCTTGATGTGAATTTTCCATGGGCTTACACATTTTCTAGCAGCCGTCAGATTGTATCTCCATCAATGGCCGCCGTTAAAAAGAACACATTGACAAACACCAAGGGATGGAATATCATGGTTAGAATTGGGTATCAACCGGGAAAGGGGCTTAGCGCTCACCTTCAGGGGAGGACTCAAATTATTAATGATCCCAAGAAATTCACAAAGCGGGGGCTTGGATACCAAGAAGGATTTAAGCTTTGGCAGCACAGTCATCTACATCGAAGTCAAACCAAGAGCCTCTCACCTGAACTCTATATGATCATTTTGTCAGAGGGCCTGTGCAGCCAGGCTACAATACTATCACGATAGAAGCACTATTGTCCCCATATCAAGCTCTGGAGGCCTAGCGGCCCAGTAAAAAGAGGAAGCCAGAAGAAACAGGGCAGATGAACCAGATCTAGAAGATTTAGTCTCAGCCATCAGTTTTTTGTTCAAGGAGGACAACACCATGCAGTCCCCGGTAGTAGAGGCAGAAGAACAAGACCTTGAAGACCTCATTTTGGCAGTCAGTCAGTTGTTCAGCGAGGACAGCATTCCGCACTCTCCAGCAATGGAACAGTCAGTATCAGCAACCACCGTCAAGCGACAGTTGCCTGAACCTGGTGAGGATTTTAAAGTCGTGAACCCCATCAAGCCAACAAAGGAGTTCTGGCCAGGGTATTCCCGGCCTTCTAGTCATTTTGTATCTTCCATCTTTGTTTATAATTTTGCTTTCATCCCTTCTTCTCATCCTCTCATCCTCCAATTCTCGCCTGACACTCTCGAAGCGTTAACCATCTCTTCATCCTCTTTCACCCTTTCTTTCGATGGCTCAATTCTGTCCATCTCCCGATGCCTTCACTTATAGGATAGTTAATTCCATTTCTTAGTCTAGTATGATTGTGTTTAATTCAACAAAAAAAAAAACAAAAAATGAACAAAAAAATGCTTCCATTCCCCCCCTTTTTCCATCATTTGGACGGCGATCCCCGTCCTCCCTTTCCTCCCCTCTTCTTCGGACGGCGATCCCCGTCTTTCCCTTTTCAAACACCAATCTCCTGCTTTCACTACCGCTGCAATCCCCGCTCCCCCGATGGTGATCTCCGTCACTCCTTGCTCCCAACACTCGAACGGCGATCTCCATCCCTGTGTTTCCTTACTCTCGACGGCGATCCCCGTCACCCTGGCCTTCTTCCCTCCTCGGCGGCGATCCCCGCCACTCCTTCCTCCTTCTGCGCGCAAGCTGCGATCCTCGCTCGCCTGACCATCATGGTCACGGTGGGCGATCTGGGTAAGGGGCCTTCTGTTCCCCTACACCCAAACTCCTCTACGGACACCCTGAGCTCAGGTGGTCTGCCCTTGCCTCCAGACCCATCGGAGGATTCTCGTAGCCCAGCCACAGCTGTTTATTTCCATCCCAATAAACCTCTGGACACTTCACCAGAGCCTCCTGTTTAGACTCAGGAGTAGAATCAAGCAAGTCCTCGTCCCCGTCTAGGAAGAGAAAGGGTAGTGGCATACCCCGTAGGTATTTGTTAGATCTGGTGCAAAGGTGTGGCGCTCTTCTAGCTGTTGAAGAGTTTGCCCAAGAAGCAGTTGTTTTGAACATAGAAGCTCAGCACGAAGAGGAAGGGCTAGACGATGGATTTGGAGTTTATGAGATCTTAACTGAGGAAGACCCAGCAGATGAAGAAGATGGTGAGATAGAGGATGCTGTCGAGATGTATGCAAGTGGCATGAGAAGATTTAATGAACCCACATCGGCAGTGGACAAGCCCACCAAAGAGGTAAACGTTGGAACTGACGAAGATCCCAGGCTCTTAAACATAGCTTCCGGTTCCCTCTTGAGGAAGAAGAGGCGCTCGTAGAAATGCTAAGGGAGTTCAAGGATTCTTTTGCCTGGTCGTAAGACGACATGCCTGGCATCGACCTCGAATTGGTGGAACATAGGTTAATCTTGAAGCCAGGGGCAGTTGCCATTAAACAGAAGTTAAGGCGTTTCCTCCCCCACATTGCTTTAAAGATGAAAGAGGAGATTGACAAGCTACACAAAGCTAAGTTCATCCATGTAGTCCTCTATCCATTGTGGGTGGCAAACATAGTCCCGGTAATGAAAAAAGATGGAAGAGTGCGAATTTGCATAGACTTCCAGGACTTGAATAAGGCATGTCTAAAGGACGATTTCCCTTTACCTCATTTGAATGTGTTGATTGATAACACCGCTGGGTATGAAACTCTATCATTCATGGATGGTTACTCAAGATATAATCAAATCCGCCTAGCCCCGGGGGACCAAGAGAAAACCTCCTTCACCATGCCCTGGGGAACTTATTGCTATCTGGTCATGCTATTTGGATTGAAGAATGCCGGCGCCACTTATCAAAGGACGATGTTAGCTATCTTCCACGATTTGATTCATATTGATGTTGAGGTTTACGTGGATGATATTGTGGTGAAGTCTCGGACTCAAAGAGAACATTCCTCCATGCTTGCCAAAGTGTTCCGCCGCGCACAAGAATATAAATTGAAGATGAATCCAAAGAAGTGCGTGTTTGGGGTTTCTTCAGGCAAATTGCTAGGTTTCATAGTCAGAAAAAAGGGGATTCAAATAGACCCACACAAGGCCAAGGCAATCAATGAGATGCCTCCTCCAAAGAACATATCTGAGCTTTGAGGTTTAATTGGTCGGCTTCAGTTCATAAGGAGATTCATATCTCAGCACTCTCAAAGATGTCATCCTTTCTATGAACTATTAAAAGGAGGAGCCAAGTTTGAATGGAACGCTAAGTGCCAGGAGGCCTTTGATGAACTCAAGAGTTACCTCATGAATCCGCCCGTGCTGCAGGCGCCCGTCCATGGGAAACCCTTGATCCTATATCTGTCGACTATTGAGGACTCCCTAGGAGCTGTCCTTGCGCAACATGATGATTCAGGGAGAGAAAGGATAGTCTATTACCTATGTAGGCTCTTTAATCCTTCCGAGCTCAAACTCACCACAATGGAGAAAACATGTGCAACGCTAGTGTGGGTAGTGTAGAAATTGAAGCACTACTTCCTAGCCCATAGGGTGACTTTGATTTCTAGAATGGATCCTATTAGGTATCTCCTGGAGAAGCCAGTCCTCACCGACAGATTGGAGTGCTGGCAGAGCTTCTTGTCTCAATTCGATATCACCTTTGTAGTTCAGAAGGCTATAAAAGGGTATGTCATTGCTGAGCACCTTGCTCACCTCCCTCTTCCTCACAATGAGACGGTTCAAGAGGATTTTCCCGATGAAAACCTGTCACTCATCTCTCGCAATCCCTTCTGGTCGCTCAACTTTGATGGGGCTCTCAATTCTAGGGACGGGGCATAAGTGTTGTCTTGCTCACCCAGAAGGGATTACCATTCCACTTGCATATCAACTCTAGTTTCCCTGCCACCAATAATGTCTCCGAGTATGAGGCTCTCCTAGCTGGTCTAAAGCTTGCCTATCTCTTAGGCGTGCACCATCTCAAGATCATAAGAGACTCTCAACTTGTTCTCCGACAGGTCCTTTCTACCTATCACACTCGTGACCCCAAGCTCAAGCCTTATCAAGATTTGGTCACGCTCCTAGCTAAGAAATTCCGCAAACTCATCTACATTCACACCCTCGCTCTTAGAATATCCTGGCCGATGCCCTGGCATCCCTGGCCTCATCTCTCTCTTTCCCTCTCAGCCGCAGCGCTGAGACAATCACTGTTCAAAGATTAGAAGCTCCCTCCACTCAGGACCCTTGGTTCAATAACCTCAGGAGGTCTTTATTCTTGAAAGCAGAAAGAAGAGAAGCAAAGGAAGTGTTGTTAGTAGAGCTAGGAGAAATGATGGAGGAAGAAAGACCATGATACCACGAAATTGAGCAATACTGCAAGACGGTACTTTCCCAGAAGAAGCTGAAGTTGAGGATAGGAGAGCCATCTGTAGAGCTGCGTTAAGATATAGCATTGTTGGAGGATTGTTATATAGACGCGCTCTAAACGGAATGCTCCTCAGATGTTTGCAAGATGAATAAGACTGGAAGTTGGTGGAAGGAGCCCACTCCAGTGAATGTGGAGGGCATGTGAATAGCCAGATGTTGGCTAAGAAAATACTTAGGCAGGGCTACTACTGGCCGACCATAGAAGAAGAGTGTGCCATCTATGTGCGTAGGTGTGTCAAGTGCCAGCTGCATGCCGATAAGATCAATGCTCCATCCTCTTCTTTGCATCCACTATCTTCCCCTTGGCATTTCTCCATGTGGGCCTTTGATATCATTGGACCCCTTGGTGATTCTAATGCTCAAGTAAAACAAAAATCTTTCATCCTTACTGCTACTGAGTACTTCACCAAGTGAGCCAAAGTAGAGGCATTTGCAGAGATCAAAGGCTCGACCGTGTGTAGGTTCATCATGAAGAACATCATCTCGTGGTTCGGAGTACCAAGCGGCTTCATCACCGATAATGGGCCCCAATTTATATCACAAAAGCTTCAGGACCTATGTAAGAAATTCAATATTTCCTTGCATCATTCGTCTCCTTACTATCCACAGGGCAACAGTCAAGCCGAAGCCACAAACAAAATACTTTTGAAAATTTTAAAGAAAACTTGTGAGTCTCATAAATTCGCTGATTGGCCTGAGAAATTGATTGAGGCTCTGTGGGCCTATCGTATCGCCGTCCGCACGCCCACTGGGCAAACTCTGTTTTCACTCACTTACGGGATGGAGGCCGTATGCCCACATGAGATCCTCATTCCTTCGCTAAGAGTTCGGTTGGACAAAGAACTTAATCTCAACGAACGTCGAGAGGCGTTACTTACACATCTGGAACTCCTAGACAAATAGTGTCTAGCTACAGCCGATCATGCGCTCTCATATCAAAATAGACTCTCAAGATCTTTTCAAAAAAAAGTGATTGAACTTAAATTCCAAGAAGGAGACATGGTTTTGAAGCGAATGTTCATAAAACCTGGAGGTCCTAGGTCAAAGTTGCAAGCAAACTAGGAAGGGCCGTACGTTGTTAAGGAAGTGTACCCTGGGAACGCATATAGGCTTATCAATGCCAACGGTGAGGAGCTCTCTTATAGCACCCCGAAAATTTTAACTATATAAAGATTAGAATAAATGGAAATAAATAATTTCCATAATATCAAAGTATTTAAAACATACAAATCATTATCGTATGTGTTAAAACACATCGGAAAAATTCGTAAAAATTATAAATCAACCCCACACATTATTCCTAAATGTTCCACAAAGAAATTTGTGTCAAGAAAAACCAGATTAGCCAAGTTTAAAGTGCTTCACGACTTAATATCGTAATTCATGAATAAGTCGAAAAATCTTTATCACACGTACTTGGATGAGTAAGAAAATTAAATAAAAATCATATACGGACTTCAAATAATATCCTCTAATGACCCATCAAGAAATTTGGGTCAATAAAAATCATTTGGGCTAGGTTTAAGAGTTAGTGTGACCGATTATCCAAACTAGGAAACAAGTAGGAAAGCGGTTAACACGAAAATACGACGCAACCATAAATTAAATAAAAATATTGAGGAGACTTCCAACATTATATATTGATGACCCATTATCATAATTGGGCCAATGGACCACATATGACCCAAAAATCAAATGAAGCAAGAAAATGCATGGAAATTCGTGGCTTAAATAAGCTGAAATTAGAAAGAGGCAATTAGAGTTGAATTGGGAAGAGATCTTGCACTCTTGGCAACCCAAATTCGTGCCTACCCACCCATGGAGGTTGCTTGATGGCCAAGACTCTCTAATGGAGGGAGAGATCTTCAAATTTTGGAAAGACACAAGCCAATCCCACAACCCTTCTTTCCTAGTTACAATAGGACTCCTAAATACCTTGGTTGCTTAAATACTCTTCACCCAAACCCTAGGGATGAGTTTACAACTTGCTGGGGTCGTGTGGAGGAGCTCTTGTGGGCTGGGGAGCTGTGGATCGACCACAAGAAGGACATCTTCTACCGCCGTTCGTCTACTGCGACCTGCACAAACCGTCCACTTGAAGCCGATCAAAGGTAGGCCAAACCTAAACCAAACCTTGAAAGGCTTATACCCCTGGAAATAGGGTCAAGTCTACGTACTAAACCAAGTGGAATGCCTAAATTCCATACAGTATACATAGAGTATTAAGCATTTTCCTCTAAGTGGTCTGAACACGGATTTTCTGGAAAAATGGGACATCTTCAATCCAGAAGGTAGGTTTTATTAGGCCAAACGTTAACATATCCTATAACAATGTGTAGAGCAGCAAGTTAACTTTTATTTCCCACTGGTTTCATTGAATTTCAATGAGTAGATTTTGAGTTATAAGCGTTTTCCCCAAGTCGCGCGCTGTTAGGATTTTTTTTCTGTTCTTTATATGTTGCATGCAATTTGAGACCGAATTAGAGCAAACTCACACAAAAAAGTTTTTCTACTAGTTGTCGTTGTCATGTCTTGTGTTGAACATTTTGTCTGAATGTTAATAGGTAGAGAGTTATAAGCATGGTAAGAGGGTTGCTGCATGAAACTACGTTTTCGGGTTGCACTTGGCTTCTACATTGTGTTTGACTTGATTAAAGCCTATCGAAACCATCCTAGTTTTCTAATTCCGATTTACTGGAAGCACCCTTGCATGTCTAGGTTGGTTTAAAACTAGTTTCGTGATTTTTCATGCACTGTACAATTTGTTCTTAATTTTAGAACAACCCTGTGTCAAAACAGGGAAAGTCTGGTCCGCAATCCAAAGCATTGTCCTTTCTCTGGCAGACGCAGGCCAAGGACCTGAGAATGCGACGGCTCGATAGGCCGCATTCTCAAGCAGATTGTGATAAGAATTCTGTCGCTATCTGATCGCGACCGGACCGCCGTCGCGACCTGACCTCCGGTTCTGACAGCCATGTCCCCTTCTTCATAAGCACCCGTCGCGATCTGCCTGCCTGATTAGACAAGCCTGTCGCGATCGTTAAAAGGCACTTTCGCGATCTGATCTGACCCCGTCGCGACCCTTACAAGGGTCCGTCGTGATCTCAGGATTTTTTCATAAAACCACATGTTTTCTTGCAAATCTAACTGTTGTACCTGAGGTCTGTTTAAATATAATTCACAGGTCTTAGGTCTTGTCATTTCATGATGGTTATTTAATGGCTTAAAAGTGGTTAACCCATTTAAAAGTTTTAATTACATGAAGGATATTCTAATTGCTCTTTAAATGTTATGATCCATTCATGCAACTTGTGATTCAATCTTTCCATTATTCTACCATGTTTTAAATGATAATTATTATTCTTAAAACCTTGCAAACCCATATGTAGTTAAATGCATTGTTCAATTCGTGCCATCATGTTAAGTGTTTTCCGCAAGTTTAAAACCGATGGTTGTGGATTGAGATGAGTAGAACACCACACACTTGCACTGTTAGGCAGCCCTTTCTTGGGAAATTGGAAACTCTCTATCGGTCATTCCGAATCGGTAGACTAGCGACCTTTTCTCCAAGGCCTCCGTAAATCTTCTCTGACCATGGATTCCCACATGGCCGACGAGTTGGTTGTACCATTGAAGTTCCCTGGAGATAGCGTGCACTTCCTTTCTCTTCTTGTTCTCGTGAGTGTGATTTACAATCTACACTAAAGCCATTAATGTAAAGATTAAATTAAAGTATAAATCGTACCGTAATGCTTCCGAATTTATCTCTTGACCATTGTTATCATGAAATCATGTTCAATTACATATTACTCGTTCCCATCATCATCATGAACATGACGTTACACATGCTACATTTTGAAACTCTCACTGGCCATTATTAATGACTGTGGGTATCTACATTTAAAATTTTACATGAGATGCTGACCGGGCACGGCGAGTGTCCAAGGGCTCCAGTCTAGCCCCAATGATGGAGAGTCATAAATATACTGTTAACCATGGGGTATAATGATTACTGGCGTTGCATCTGCGCTGGGAGTCTTGCTTGCTTGTTGAATGATAGATACAATAACCACATACATGTGTCCTGGTGTACATTCTTGATGGATCTTTTCTTGGTGTACATTAGTGTCTACGTGCCTGATTAGTGTTACATGATCGTGCTCGTGCGTGCTTGCTTGCTTGCGTGATATGGCCATCTTGAATTTATTGCAATTTACATGATATCTTGCGTGCTTGTTACAAACCTCACTCTTGACAATACATTACTCGTTATATTCTTGCTCTATCACAATCACACTCTCTCTATCTTGTTCATGTATCATGTTTTAATGAGTTTTATTCGTACACGCATATCATGACATTCATCGTGCTTACCTAGTTCTAAATTGCTAATCACTTATATCATTGCCCACACATTGAGATATAAATCCTACTGGGCTAGTTTGCTCATCCCCTACTTTTACTCAATCTAGTGACTATGAAGTTCAAATGGAAGAGCAAGTCGAGGATGGGAATGCATCCGAGTGAAGAGCGTTCCAACTATGAGTCTAGTTATAGTAATTTGCTTTGAGTGTTAGAACATGTAGTAGGAAGTGAGGAGTATTATGTAGTTTTCCTTTTTATTGAGTCCAGTCCTGTTATCCCATAGTCTAAGAGTTGCAATAGTTCCATTTTGAATACAATAAGTTGAGATTTGAATAAAAGATTGGTTGAGTTCAATATTTGGGCCCTATGATGATGTTTGTTGTTATACATTTAGTGCGTGCGTAATTCTCGGGACGTGACAGTTTAGTCACGAATTATATTCTGAATTAATAATTTATATCTGCTGCGTAATTCTCGGGACGTGACAGTTTAGTGGTATCAGAGCCTAGGAATACCAAATAGGATATATGTCTCAGGAATAGGAGATACCTATGGAACCTAGGTCATGGAAATTAAATACAGTACCTGGTGAGAATGGGTAGAGACTGGGAATATGTTAGCAGGAATTAAACACTCCTACCCATTGACTCTGATAATGTAACTAGAGACATTAATTGGTTTCCATCCTTTTCTCAGGAACCCTCATAACTCTTGCACTCTACTGCAATGGCTCGCAACCAATGGCAAGATATGCAAGAAACAATAGCTGGATTGACTCAAGCCCTGCAAAATGTGGTTCAGGGTAGAAATCAGGCTGCTGCAGTTAAAAATGGAGCCGGTGATCTGCACCGCAATTTTAGGAGTTTGAACCCTCCTCGTTTCTCTGGATCCCCTAATTCGGACGAAGCAGAGAACTGGCAGGAGGAGATAGAAAGGATCTTCCAAGTCATGCAATGCACTAACAGGAAGAAGGTGGTACTGGCCACTTTTCAATTCACTAAGGATGCCCGAGCATGGTGGAAGGCCACATCGGCCCACCTGCCTAATGTTGGCAAACTGGAGTGTGCCGGATTCCTGGAGATATTCCGGGGAAAGTACTTCTCTTAAAGAGTCAAGGAGAAGAAGGCAGCGGAGTTTTCCGCACTAAAACAGAAAGGAATGCCCGTGGATGAGTATGAGGCTCAGTTCGTGCGTCTTGCTGTGTATGCCCCACACTTGGTAGGAACTGAAAGACTTAAGGTAAATCGGTTCATGGATGGGCTCAGGCCCATGTTAATTGAAAGGCTCGGACCACACAACATTCAAACTTACACTAAGATGGTCCAAAGAGCTCAGCTTGTAGAAGACACCATGGCCAAAGTAGAGGGCATGAGGGGCAAGGACAACTCCAAGCCGGTCTTCGTCAAGAAGGGAGCACCTAATATTGCTCCAACTTTTCGTAACAACAGTGTCAACAACAACAACAAGAGGCCAAATGCTGGAAGAGATGTTGCTGGAGACAAGAGAGTCAAAGTGGAAGGTAGGCAGTTGCCTGAAAACTGCAAATTCTGTGATAAACCGGGGTACCGAGATGAAGAATGCTGGAAGAAGCTCGGGGCATGCTTGAGATGCGGTGGTCGTAACCACCTTATTCCTGACTGTCCAATGATGAAGGACCAACCAGGAAAGCCCCGAATGTACCACGACGTCAGGGACACCTTAATGCTGTCCTAGAAGCTGACCTACCCGAGGAAGGGGGTATGGTGGAAGGTACCATTTTTATACACTCGCAACCTGCATTTGTGCTTATTGATACTGGAGCTACATATTCATTTATTTCCACCACATTTGCTGCAACTCTATATGTCAAATTTGTACCCTTGAAATCCAAGATCATTGTAGCCTCTCCACTAGGCTCAGAATCTGAACTCACTCACTACTTGCCGAAATGCGAAACTATAATTGGAGGACACAATCTCCCTGCCGACCTTATCTGTTTAGACATGAAGGGTTATGATGCCATTTTGGGTGTCGATTGGCTAATTGAATATGATGCTGATGTAAACTGTCGCCATAGGAGGGTCACTTTTAAAAGACCAAACCTTCCAACTCTATCACTACTTGGCACCCGTTATCACAAACACCCTATCTTGATATCCTCCCTAATGCCTTCTAAGTTGATCAACCAGGGTTGTGATGCTTTCCTAGTTTTCGTCTTGGCAACTGAAAAGAAGAAAGCAACCTAGAAGACATTCCAATAGCCAGGGACTATCCTGATGTATTTCTAGAGGAATTACCTGGTATACCACCTGAGCGGGAGGTAAACTTCACCATTGAGTTACTCCCTGGGGCAGCCCCTGTTTCAAAAGCTCTGTATCGCATGTCCCCTGTTGAATTGTAGGAGTTGAAAAGATAGATCCAAGAATTGCTAGACCAGGGTTTTATCAGGCCTAGAACATCCCCGTGGGGAGCGCTAGTGCTATTTGTCAGAAAGAAGGACGGGACAATGAGGCTATGCATTGATTACCGTCAATTAAACCAGTTGACAATAAAGAATAAGTATCCACTGCCCCGCATCGACGAGCTGTTTGACCAGATCTCTGGTGCACAATATTTCTCCAAGATAGATTTAAGATCAGGCTACCATCAACTAAGAATAATGGAGGAGGATATTCACAAGTCTGCATTTCGGAGTAGATATGGTCACTATGAGTTCGTGGTCATGCCGTTTGGTTTAACAAATGCTCCAGCGGCTTTCATACAACTTATGAACAATATTTATAGGCCATACTTGGACCAGTTTATAGTGGTGTTCATTGATGACATCCTTATTTACTCCAAATCCAAAGAAGAACACGAGGAACACTTGAAGGTTGCTCTACAAGTGCTCAGAGATAATCAACTCTATGCTAAACTTAGTAAGTGTGAATTCTAGATGGAGGAAGTGTCTTTCCTTGGTCACATCATATCCAAGGAGGGAATCTCTGTGGATCCATCTAAGGTGGAGGCGGTAAAGAACTGGGAAAGGCCGACAACTGTGTCAGAGATTAGGAGCTTTCTGGGTTTAGCCGGTTATTATCGTCGCTTCATTAAAGATTTCTCAAAGATAGTTGTACCATTGACCAGGCTTACTAGGAAGGAGAATCCATTTGCATGGACTGATGAATGTGAAGAAAGTTTCAAGGCATTGAAAGGGCACCTTACCTCGGCACCCGTACTGACACTGCCAGTTGCTGGGGGTAGTTTTGAAGTATACACCGATGCATCCGGGATCGGCCTTGGCTGTGTGCTGATGCAAAATGGGAAAGTTATATGCTACGCGTCCAGACAATTGAAGAAGCACGAGGATAATTATCCTGTACATGATCTGGAGCTAGCTGCTGTAGTCTTCGCCTTGAAGATATAGCGTCATTATCTATATGGTGAGAAATTCATTGTGTTTTCTGACCATAAAAGCTTGAAGTATCTGTTTTCTCAGCAGGACTTGAATATGAGACAGCGGAGGTGGTTGGAGTATCTCAAAGACTCTGACTTCACGATCCAATATCATCCAGGAAAAGCAAATGTTGTGGCAGATGCTCTAAGTAGAAAGCCAGTGATTACATTGTCAAGTTTAATGGTGGACGAATGGAAGTTGTTAGAGGACTTCGCCAAATTAAATATTGATGCTGACATCAAAGAGAAAGGATGCCTTGTTGCTAGTGTTAGAGCATGACCTACACTATTGGAGGATATCACAACACTCCAAGATAATGACCCTGTACTTGTGGAGATTAAGACTAATCTAGACCAGAGGCCGGATTTCTCATTAACTGAAGATGGAAGACTATTGTTCCAGGATCGAGTCTGTGTACCCGACCATGCCGAGACAAAGAAAATGATCATGGATGAGGCTCACAAGACCAGATATACCATTCATCCTGCAACTACCAAAATGTATCAAGATTTGAAAAGAAGCTTTTGGTGGCCTAATATGAAGAGAGAGGTGGCGGAATATGTCGCTCGATGCTTAACTTGTCAAAGGGTCAAGGCTCTTGCGACTCACAGGTAAACTCAAACTCCTAGAAATCCAGGCATGGAAATGGGAAGGTATAGGGATGGACTTTATTTTCGGACTACCCAAATCTAGAGGTGGATTCGATGGTATCTGGGTTATTGTCGAACGCTTAACTAAGTCGGCTCACTTCTTGCCAGTGAAGAATAAGTGGTCAGTAGATGTTCTGGCTGCATTATATGTGAAGAAAATAGTCACATTACATGGAGTACCGGTGTCTATCGTATCTGATAGGGACCATAGGTTTACATCCCACTTTTGGAAAGGACTGCACTACTCCTTGGGATCTAAACTAAACTTTAGCACCACTTTCCATCCACAGACAGATGGTCAGACGGAGAGAACCAACCAGGTGATTGAAGATATGCTTAGAGCATGTGTCATAGATTTTGGAGGTAACTGTCACGAACACTTACCTCTTGTGGAGTTCGCCTACAATAATAGCTATCAAGCTAGCATTCAAATGGCGCCATTTGAAGCACTCTATGGCAGGAGTTGCCAATCTCCAATATACTGGTATGAAGTTGGCAAAAAACAAATGCTAGGACCAGAAATGATAAGGGAAACCACAGAGAAGGTAAAGCTTATTAAAGAAAGAATGACAGTGGCGCAGCAAAGGCAAAAGGCATATGCAGATAATAGAAGAAGAGACCTGGAGTTTCAGGTTGGTGAGCATGTATTCTTAAAAGTGTCTCGAGGCCGTGGATCAGGCGATTTGGCATTAAAGGCAAGTTGTCACCACGGTTTGTCGGGCCTTTCGAAATCCTTGAAAGAATCGGCGAGGTGGCATATCGTCTTGCTTTACCACCACAAATGGATGGAATACACAATGTGTTCCACATATCCATGTTGAAAAAGTACGTACGGGATCCGTGGCATGTCATAGAATATGAGCTCCTGGAATTCAACAAAGACGGAACATATCAAGAGAAGCAAATTAAGATCGTGGACCAGGAACTGCGCCAATTAAGGAACAAGATCATCCCACTGGTAAGGGTTAGATGGAATCAACGCATGGATGAAGACGGCACGTGGGAAACCGAGGAAGCAATGCGTAAAAGATACCCGAAGCTATTCGCAAGTAAGTACACCTCACTGGTACAATAACTTTCTATACATGAATTTGGGGACCAAATTCTCTTAAGTGGGGGAGGGTGTAGCACCCCGGAAATTTTAACTATATAAAGATTCGAATAAATGAAATAAATAATTTCCATAATATCAAAGTATTTAAAACATACGAATCATTATCGTATGTGCTAAAACACATCGGAAAAATCTGTAAAAATTATAAATCAACCCACACATTATTCCTAAATGTTCCAAAAAGAAATTTGTGTCAAGAAAAATCAGACTAGCCAAGTTTAAAGTGCTTCACGACTTATTATCGTAATTCATGAATAAGTCGAAAAATCATTATCACACATACTTGGATGAGTCAGAAAATTAAATAAAATCATATACGGACTTCAAATAATATCTTCTACTGACTCATCAAGAATTTTGGGTCAATAAAAATCATTTGGGCTAGGTTTAAGAGTTAGTGTGACCGATTATCCAAACTAGGAAACAAGTCAGAAAATGGTTAACACGAAAATACGACGCAACCATAAATTAAATAAAAATGTTGGAGAGACTTCCAACATTATATATTGATGACCCATTATCATAATTGGGCCAATGGACCACATATGACCCAAAAATCAAATGAAGCAAGAAAATACATGGAAATTCGTAGCTTAAATAAGCTGAAATTAGAAAGAGACAATTAGAGTTGAATTGGGAAGAGATCTTGCACTCTTGGCAACCCAAATTCGTGCCTACCCAACCATGGAGGTTGCTTTATAGCCAAGACTCTCTAATGGAGGGAGAGATCTTCAAATTTTGGAAAGACACAAGCCAATCCCGCAACCCTTCTTTCCTAGTCACAATAGGACTCCTAAATACCTTGGTTGCTTAAATACTCTTCACCCAAACCCTAGGGATGAGTTTACAACTTGATGGGGTCATGTGGAGGAGCTCTTGGGGGCTGGGGAGCTGTGGATCGACCACAAGAAGGACATCTTCTTCCCCGTTCGTCTGCTGCGACCTGCACAAACTGTCCACTTGAAGCCGATCAAAGGTAGGCCAAACCTAAACCAAACCTTGCGAGACTTATTCCCCTGTAAAGAGGGTCAAGTCTACGTACTAACCCAAGTGGAATGCCTAAATTCCATGCAGTATACACGGAGTATTAAGTGTTTTCCTCCAAGTGGTCTGAACATGGGTTTTCTAGAAAAATAGGACTTCATCAATCCAAAAGGTAGGTTTTCTCAGGCCAAACATTAACATATCCTATACCAATGTGTAGAGCGGCAAGTTAACTTTCATTTCCCACTGGTTTCATCAAATTCCAATGAGTAAATTTTGAGTTATAAGCGTTTTCCCAGGTCGCGCACTGTTAGGGTTTTTTTTTCTGTTCTTCATATGTTGCATGCAATTTGAGACCGAATTAGAGCAACCTCACAACATGAATGTTTTTCTACTAGTTGTCATCGTCATGTCTTGTGTTGAACGTTTTTGTCTGAATGTCAATAGGTAGAGAGTTATAAGCATGGTAAGAGGGTTACTACATGAAACTACGTTTTCGGGTTGCACTTGGCTTTTACGTTGTGTTTGACTTGATTAAAGCTTATCAAAACCATCCTAGTTTTCAAATTCCGATTTACTGGAAGCACCCTTGCATATCTAGGTTGGTTTACAAATGGTTTTGTGATTTTTCATGCACTGTACAATTTGGTCTTAATTTTAGAACAACCCTGTTTCAAAACAGGGAAAGTATGGTCCGCAATCCAAAGCATTGTCCTTTCTCTGGCAAACGCAGGCCAAGGACCTGAGAACGCGACGGCTCGATAGGCCGCGTTCTTAGGCAGATCGCGACCGGACCGCCGTCGCAACCTGACCTTTGGGTCTGACAGCCATGTCGCCTTCTTCATAAGCACACGTCGCGATCTGCCTGCCTGATTAGACAAGCCTGTCGCGATCCTTACAAGGCACTGTCGCGATCTGATCTGACCGCGTCGCGACCCTTACAAGGGTCCGTCGCGATCTCAGGATTTTTATAAAAAACCACATGTTTTCTTGCAAATCTAACTGTTGTACCTGAGGTCTGTTTAAATATAATTCACAGGTCTTAGGTATGATCATTTCATGATGGTTATTTAATGGCTTAAAAGTGGTTAACCCATTTAAAAGTTTTAATTACACGAAGGATATTCTAATTGCTCTTTAAATGTTATGATCCATTCATGCAACTTGTGATTCAATCTTTCCATTATTCTACCATGTTTTAAATGATAATTATTATTCTTAAAACCTTGCAAACCCATATGTAGTTAAATACATTGTTCAATTCGTGCCATCATGTTAAGTGTTTTCCGCAAGTTTAAAACCGATGGTTGTGGATTGAGATGCGTATCGGTAGACTAGCGCCCTTTCTTGGGAAATTGGAAACTCTCTACCGGTCATTCCGAATCGGTAGACTAGCGACCTTTTCTCCAAGGCCTCCGTAAATCTCCTCTGACCATGGATTCCCACATGGCCGACGAGTTCGTTGTACCATTGAAGTTCCCTGGAGATAGCGTGCACTTCCTTTCTCTTCTTGTTCTCGTGAGTGTGATTTACAATCTAGACTAAAGTAATTAATGTAAAGATTAAATTAAAGTATAAATCGTACCATAATGCTGCCGAATTTATCTCTTGACCATTGTTATCATGAAATCATGTTCAATTACATATTACTCGTTCCCATCATCATCATAAACATGACGTTACACATGCTACATTTTGAAACTCTCACTGGCCATTATTAATGACTGTGGGTATCTACATTTAAAATTTTACATGAGATGCTGACCGGGCACGGCGAGTGTCCAAGGGCTCCAGTCTAGCCCCAATGATGGAGAGTCATAAATATACTGTTAACGATGGGGTATAATGATTACTGGCGTTGCATCTGCGCTGGGAGTCTTGCTTGCTTGTTGAATGATAGATACAATAACCACATACACGTGTCCTGGTGTACATTCTTGATGGATCATTTCTTGGTGTACATTAGTGTCTACGTGCCTGATTAGTGTTACATGTTCGTGCTTGTGCATGCTTGCTTGCTTGTGTGATATGGCCATCCTGCATTTATTGCAATTTACATGATATCTTGCGTGCTTGATACAAACCTCACTCTTGACAATACATTGCTCGTTATATTCTTGCTCTATCACAATCACTCTCTCTCTAGCTTGTTCATGTATCATGTTTTAATAAGTTTTATTCGTACACGCATATCATGACATTCATCGTGCTTACCTAGTTTTAAATTGCTAATCACTTATATCATTGCCCGCACATTGAGATATAAATCCAACTGGGCTAGTTTGCTCATCCCCTACATTTACTCAATCTAGGTGACTATGAAGTTCAAGAGGAAGAGCAAGTCGAGGATGGGAATGCGTCCGAGTGAAGATCATTCCAACTATGAGTCTAGTTATAGTAATTTGCTTTGAGAGTTAGAACATGTAGTAGGAAGTAAGGAGTATTCTGTAGTTTTCTTTTTTATTGAGTCTAGTCCTGTTATCCCATAGTCTAAGAGTTGCAATAGTTCCATTTTGAATATAATAAGTTGAGATTTGAATAAAAGATTGGTTGAGTTCAATATTTGGGTCCTATGATGATGCATGTTGTTATACATTTAGTGCATGCTAGCTAGAGGCTTATTTGTCGACTGTTCACGTCTCGGGTTATCGTCTCGAATTTTATTCCGAATTAATAATTTATATCGCTGCGTAATTCTCGGGACGTGACATCTCTCACCCGGGGAATGGGGTGTATCTTAAACGATTCTACCCTTAATAAAAGGTTTTCAATAGCGACATCGTTTTGCAAAAGAATGTTAGTAGCTATGTGTCTCACTCCCTTTCATTTGTTGTCAAATGACCCTTATGCTCAGTCACACACAACACACGGCAACCTAGGGCCAATTTTCCTTAGTTAGTGGTGTTCCTGCCTAGCCCTAGTATGGGGGGCGAAGGTTAATTCTCTTCTTGCTCGGACAAGGCCTAGGGGCAAAAGGACACTGACTTGTGGACTAGGGGAGGTGTAGCTCATATGTATGAAGTCTCAAAGAGAAACGGTCTATTCAAAAGAAAGAAAAGAAAAAAAAGAGAAAATTATGAAAATGAGAAGTAAGCGGAAAATTGAAAATAGGGGCATGTCAAAGAGTGGCAGTACAGTTCCCGCGGGACGCCCTTGAGCCCGGTCGTACGCAGTCCCCGAACAAAATAATGACCACAAAGTCTTTGGACAACAAACGAATTTCATGTGAGGTACACCCTTGCATGTCATACAATCCAGTCTCCCAAGCACCAAGTCTAAGTCTTGTCTCCTTTAAATCTTCCTGTCCCCGCTATTGAGTGGAGAACCCCGCTCCTGGTCTACGCTTGAACGTTAGTGACTAGGGGCAAGTGGCCATTGGGAGCCAAAAGCAAATGCACACTGTGTTTAGGGGATATTTGACAAACATAAGATAGGAATGAGATCCGTAGCCAATCATTTAAATGCAGAGGATGTCGTTATTAGAAAACCCCAAAAAAATCTTTAAAAAAATCAGAAAACCCCAAAAATTTAAAAAATTAGAAAATCCCCAAAAATCCAAAAAAAAATCAGAAAACCCCAAAATTCCAAAAAAAATCAGAAAGCCCCAAAAATCTAAAAAAAAAAATCAAAAACTTCCAAAATAAAAAAATCAAAAAATTTCGAAATACAAAAAAAAAGAAAATCCCAAAAAATGTGTGTACATATCGTTTTTTTTTTGCATGCATTATTTCGATTTACTTTCCGCCTATTTAAATAAGTCTCAGCCCTTCGATAATTACGAAGTTGAAGTCATTTTACTTAGCGCAAGGGGCTGAGCCAAAGAGCAAATCTAACCTATTTTCTTAAGTGTGCAGGGACAGGGAATTTTTTGGAACGCGCGCAACAATGTACTCAGGGTACTCTTTTCCTTTCTCTCTCTTATTCGGATCTCATCTCACACGTGTCAATTGCAATTCATTCATTTTTTATATAAATATTGACATAAAGTAAAAGATCTACTAAGAGATAAGCAGTATGTACAAAGATAAGGGGGAGGTGGCTCACAAGCTCCTCACTGCCCACCACCACTCTCCCCAGATCCCTCATGTCTATCAGAAGGTGGTGGCATCTCACCACCACCCCGACCACTCCTGGCGGTCATCTGACCACCGAGGCGCCTCTCCTCATCCTCGTTCCTCCGGAGGCTGGAGGACCCTGCCAAGTACTGCCTAACAGAGGCGCCCGTCGCTCCGCTAGCTCCACTCGCGCTGCTCCTGCTCCGGCTCCATGACCGGCCTATGGCCGTCATCACCTCCTGAAGTCCCCACGCTAGGGTCTGTTGTGCGTGCAGATCAGCGCAGCCAAGCTAACTCCTCCTGGTCCACTGACGACCCCTGCACTCGCAGTGTCGCTAGCTCCCTCGTCGCCTCTGCCACCCGTGACTCAGCTACCTATGCCCAGATGCGCAGCTGGTCCCTCTCTCCTGTCACGATATCGACTTGCCCTGCAGCTGGGTCGCTCGGTCCGTTGCAGTCCTCAGCTCCGTCTCCTGCAGGGAAAGCCAAGTCAGTGCCAAATGTAAATAATTTTCAATTCAAATTACTATCTTACTTACCCGCTCGGCCAACTCCGCTTGCACCTCCTCGGCCCTCCTCACCGCGGCTGCCAGTCGATCCTTTAGATCCGACTGGGAGCCCTCCGCTGCTTTGGAGGAGGAAGCACCAGCCTCTGTTGCTCTCCTCACCCGGTCTAACTCCCTCCGCTACACATGCAACACACGTCAGTTTACAAAAATAGCCTATGAAATTGGTAGAGTACTGAAGTTTGAGTAGGTACTTACCAACTGCTCCACCTCCCTCCAAGAGGTCTCTCGGTCCTACACAGCTGAGTGCAGTAGGGCCCGGAGCAAGGCAATCTCCCCGGCCACATCCACCTACAATTCATTCCAAAGCTATCAGCTCGATTCAATAAAAGTATAATTCATGGAGTCTGAGTTTAGAAGTTTACTTGTCGCCTCACTCCCCTGTAGACTCTCGCCCTGTACTTTAAGGCAAATACTTGTAAGTACGCATCATCGGACACTGCCTCGGATCAAACCTGCTTTCCCTTGCGCTCCCAGTTGACTATTTGCTTGCGGGCATGCTTCGACCAGGCCTAGGGCTCTAGTCTCGGCTGGGGAACTCCACGACACTCTGACGTAGGCCGAGCGACCTTGAGATAGATGTAGGTGGAGAGGTAGCACGAGGTTGAGTGCATGCACCCACACCGACCTACCAAAGTAGGGGCTGGCCTACACCAACCAAGGTTGTCCCTCATCCCCCTCCTCTAGATATGGCTGCCACACCACCTGCACATCAAAGCACAATTGATTAGTTGCCAAACAATTAATTCAAATCAATTGGATTTAGAGAGTGGGGTTAGATCACATACATCTAGCTGAGGGTAAGTGTCGATCGCGTCCTGGATGGACGCCAGTTGATCGTTCTAGGTATGCTTGTCGCAGCGTGACTCCCAGCGTCGAGCTATGGGCAAGAGGCCCGGTCGCTCCAGAATCCCTCTCCTCAGGCCAGGGAGGTGAAGGTAGGCCCAGACCTGCAAAAGCATGAAGGCAGTCAGATCTAAATTCATAGCAAGCATAGTATGTAAAGGGACAAAGGGGAAGAAGAGTACCTGAAGAAAGGGAAAAAGTCGCTCGTAGACGTTTGTCGCTCGAAGGCGCCCAAGCTGTCGAACTGATGAGCTAAGAAAGCTGCGCCCCACGCAATGTCCCCCGCCTGGCCTAGGTCCTCTAGGAAAGGCAGAAATCGGCAGTGGACTGCGTCGCCCCTCGTGGCAAATAGAAGTCTGCCGAGGAAAAGGATGAGAAAGCGACGCAGGTGCAGGTCTGCCTCAGCCCCTGGCTCGTTAGCCAAGACCTCCTGGCAGCCCCTAGTCAACCTCTGCAGCTGCCCATCCGTTGACTCTCCCACCTACTTCCCTATCTTATAAAGCCCTAAACTCTCCTGAAGTCTCACTCTAGGGATGAGGGAAGACCTCGACTCTTTAGTGAAGCCTAGTAGTCTGCGGGCTAGATCCTTATAGCATGGGTAGGTGAACCCACTCACTGGCCGTCGATGCACCCTCAATCTTGTGATCCTACTCACGTCCTCTAGGCTAGGGATCATATGACCCCATGGGAACATAAAGGCAGTCGCCTCCATGTCCCACCTGCTACCCAGGGCCTGGGTGAGTGCTGGATCCGCCCTCATCCTGTCCATCCTCAAAACCTCCCCAAACCCCATGCCATCTAATCTCTCTCTCTGGAAGCTAGGGAGGGCTAAATACACTGCTACGACTAAAAGCCAGGAGACCCGGGCCCTCATTTCCCCCTGCAAACACAATTCAATCATTTAAATCAGTTCAAACTCGCCCTATTTCGTTGCTCGGCTGAGGTCGCGCCAGCCTTACGGGCCGCCACCTTGTCGCGGCACAACGATATGTCGCGACATGGTCGCGACCCCTCAGATGACCGTGACATGGTCGCGGCCTTCAGCCACGTCGTAACATTTGGTGTCGCGACGGGGCAGGCAGTCTCGTTTTTAGGCGATGATCGACCGGGATCTTGCTTGTCTGGGGCAGTTTTCCATGGGCGTTTCGCCCTACATCTACCTTCTGGGGGCCTCCTCACCTCTTCCCCTTTCCACACAAAAGTTTTAGGGTTCAGGGACGTACCATTTTCATCGCCTACTCCTGTGCTATGGCCGCCGCATCAAAATCCAGTGCTAGGGCATCCTCCTCCTCCATCTCCACCTCCGACGTCACGTCCTCCGCCGAATGCACCTCCTCCCGCCGCCGGGATCTTTCCCGAGTCGCCGACCGCTTCCTCCTCCCGCCGCTAGGCTAACCGCCACAATTGCCTCCTTCCATCACAAAGAGAGGGAGAGAGAGTAGAAGAGGGAGTGAGAGATGGATTAGAGTGAGAAAGAGAGTGCAGAAAGGGGGTCAGGTCGAAGGAGCTCGAGAGAGGGAGAGAAAGGGAGATGTGAGCATGAGGGGGAAAAGGAGGGGCTGCCTGTATTTTTTTTCTCGAATCATCAGGGTATGAAGTGACACTCATGTGCATCGCGACCTTGTCGCGACGGTGAGGTAGGCCACGACGTTGACGCGCCCACCCGCCACGTCGCAACCTGGAGGCGTGAGTCTTAGGGGTCGTGGTTTCAACAGAACACAGTGCGCAGAACTTAAGATGTTGTTTTTATTCATTCAAATGATTCATTACAATGACCAATCTTCCCTACAATCAATCAAATGCACATTCCTGCCCTAATTATCATCTGATAACCATGCCTACATGAATCACATCTCTCAAGCTCTTGGTGTAGCTGGACGAACCTTTTTTAGTGCCTTGAGGTATTCTCGGGTCACGTCCTCATCCTTCACCACCTATGCCTGAGGGAGACCCGTGGCGCATCCCTCCCAGTGGACGATGGCGCTTCGCACATCTCGCTCATCTTGGTCATCATTCCTCTTCCGTTCCTGAATGGGCGGGTAGTGAGAGAGCAAAGGCACCACTGTGCGTGCAGCAGCACATTGGAGATGGCAGCGGTCCGAGTTGTATAAAACCAATGTTTCATTGCCCAAAAGTCGTAATGCCAACCCGGGGCGCTGTGGTAGGCGGATCATCTTGTTATGGAGGTAGCGCGGGCGCATGTCAAACTCTGCCACCGTCATTGCCTTGAAGTAATCGCGCCATCCTTTCAGTCCTTTCACTTGTGCCGTCTTGCACCACGTCTGTGGTGTCATATAGAGGGGTGCACCCACGAAAGCTAATGGGTGATGCAGAATGCTCTTGCACTCAGTAGAAAGGTTGTCCATCGCCCAGAATTGAATGTACATCCCCATCCAGAGCTCGAGGGCGATGACAGACCGGTAGAAAGGGCCTCCGGTGGCTACAAAAGATAGTTCAGCGTAAAGATAACCAAGGACGGCCTGTGCAATGCTCATACCGTCGGATACAGAGTCGATTATGATCAGGTTGGAGAATGAGATGGCACCGTCTTCTGCTGGGAAAAGGATGACGCCACAGATACAGATGGCAGCGGCCTTGGCTAAAGCAAGGTAATTTCCAGTCTTGCGCTTGCACTGGGAAGCAGCCCACTGGGAGATGGGAAGAAGGTGGACATGGCTCTGGCTAGTCATGCTGTGCAAAACTGTCTTCTTAGTGGTAATCTCGGCATGGATGCTCCATGCGTCACTTGAAGCCACAGTTTAGGAGAGGGCATGCTCCTCGCCTCTCTTGTACTTCGGGAGACCCAACATCAGCTCCAATTCCTCTAGCAGTATAGTGGCCTCAAACCTGAGAAAGATGAACGTGTGTGTCTATGGGTGCCACAACTCCACCAGTGCAGTGAGGCTGTCCCACACATGCACGATCTTGTGGTACTGTTTCTCCAGAACCAGCACCGTTGAGAGCCCCCATTCACGCAGATGCCGGGTAGAAGCTAGAGGGAGCATCTCTATCATGGGCGCCAACCACGGGACTTTGGAGAATCTCTTATGGCCTGGGAGGATCTGGAATAGCATAAAAGTAAATAAAAGAAGGTTGATAACAGCAGGAAGAGAGGAAGAAGAAGAAGAGGATGGAGAGAGAGAAGGGCTAGAAGAGAGAGAAAGTGCACTTACTTGGAGTTCCGGCTTTACGTAAATGTGCCCGGGCACGGAGGAGAGGCGTTGTAGTTAGGCGTGGGACACTCGGGCTGCCTTGGGGGCTGCATAGAGCTTAATGTCATCCTGGAAGGCAGAGAAAGACCCCTTCATGGCTGAAGAGAGAGAAAATTGAGCAAGAGGAAGAGAGAGAGAGAGAGCTGCGATTTGGATCCCCCTATAGCCCTATTTATAGAGCCCTATAGTAGTTAATCCATCCTAAACTCGTACCTAGGTGTTGGAGTCATAGTAGGGTAGGTTTAAGAGTGCTAGGAGAGGTCTAGGTAGGATTAGATAAGGATAAGATCGGATTTTTCCGTCTTTATCCTGCGACTGGTGTCGCGACGCAACGATGCGTCGCGTTAAGGTTGCGACCACCGAGGGCGCCGAGACCTTGTTGCGACCCTCAGGTGCGCCGCGTTTCGGTTTATTGTGTCTTTGTATATCTATGCATTGTTTGTTTACGATTTTCGTTGTGTGAATGTATATATTTTACTATTGTCATGTTTCTCTGCTTTGATTATTCGTCAAAAAAATCACTAAAAAATCAAAAAAATTACAAAATCACAAAAAATGGGACTTCGCAGGTAAGTCAGGTAAGTATTTCTATCCCTATTCCCTTGCATTACTATTTGGTATTCTACTTATTATATCATTTTTCAAGGACCAGCTGGATCTCAATGTGCTCTGGGATTTGAGTTCCCCTTTACCAAAAACATTGATGATCTCGGTGCACATTGTTAATCGTTGGATAGACCGTTAAGTCAGGTGAGTTTGGGAACGACAGACTCTGTCTTGCACAGCGGTTGCAGGAAGACTCTCAACCTATTATTGTCTGGTTTAGCAATATTATCCTTGATATATTTTCTATTTTTTTCATTTCTTTGCATTTGTTTTAATGATTTA
Source organism: Colocasia esculenta (assembly GCA_014218235.1). Taxonomy (NCBI): domain Eukaryota; kingdom Viridiplantae; phylum Streptophyta; class Magnoliopsida; order Alismatales; family Araceae; genus Colocasia; species Colocasia esculenta. The sequence goes on along the minus strand of CM024763.1, from coordinate 89,706,984 downwards.
TTTTCCTTTAGCCAAGCATGCATCATATAGGACTTTGAGCTTTCACGTCTCATCCCTGGCTAATGGTGAGCCCTTGTTGAGTGCCCAACCATTCCTCATGTTCAAAACAAAAAATCCTATACCACTCTGAATCAGAATGTCTGCCTCCGAGTTAGTTGTTCCTATCAGTTTGTCAAGAATTTCCCTGTCTGGATTCTCTATACAATTTCATCCTTCATCCTTTTGATTCTTTTTGGTTGCGAACCGCTGACAGGACAAAGTCATGAGTTACCTGCCTAGCACGCACATGTCCCTCCAAAATGAAACCTGCAGGCCAATCGGCTAGGGTACCTCTCAATCGAGGGGTTGATCGTCCTTTTCTTTCTTCCTTCTAGTCTAGACTTGTGTCTTCCTTGCATTCTGCTCAAGCAGCTAACTCGAGGCTTTCACGAAGATTCCATTTGCTTGTTGGTTAGATCAGGTGTCTCTTTACCTTGGCTCCCACTTTTCAGTCCATTCCGCATCATTTCCGCTCCGCCGTCACTTCATGACACCCTCTGCTGCACTTCTGCTTCGCTCCCCTGCAAAGTGGAAGCCAAGGAGGGGCAATCTGTAGACACTCGATTCTGGCCTACAAGTTGAACAACATTTCTTGTTATCTTAGTAAGCCCCAAGTTGGTCATTCACCTTGAGCCCACCATTAGCCTTGCTTTGAGCCCATTAACAGCCCAATTTTTATGATATCATGTCCATTATCTCTTAAAAGAGTCTTTGAGCCTTAAATCCATTATTCTCTCATTTGGTTGGCCAATAATTCAAGAATAATCGATTTTCCTTAACGCGACGGGTCGTGGCGCCGCATTAACCCTTGTCAGGCCGCCTATGGCCGTCGCGATAGCCCATGTATATTCACGCACGTTGTAACGGCCCCGGCGCCCGGGTCCCCGGCTCCCACCAAGGATCCGACCGTCGGCACCGCCGCCCACGAGTCTGGAGACCCGGAAGGGCTAACGGATCGGTCTAACGAAATATGTGACGGAATGTAAGTAAAGACAAACGTACTAAAAATGTACCAACTAGTGCAAGAAGAAGTCTAACACAACGTGCAAGTCTAGTACAAGTCCCAAAGTAGTAAAAGCACAAGTGCAGAACGAAAAAGGAATAACACGTCCCTTAGGGGCATACCCGAGGGTGAAGTACAGAACTGGGAGAAACACTGCCACTAGAGACGCCAGCTACTGCAGGCCCGTCTCCTCGCTACGCCGCGGAGGGAACTTCTGTGAAGTCTCACCTGCAAAACAGGGAGTGAGCTTCACGAAGAAGCCCAGTAGGGACTACCAATCTCCCACTGGTTCCACAAGCAAAAATATAGACTAGTGCAATAATTAAATAAAGCAATAAAGTCTAATCTACTAAAAGAGTAAAGTGCGGAAGCGTGAAAGAACTACACAGTCGTCGGTCTAAGCCACTCGGAGGGACCGGAAAACCCGTGTAAACCAAGGCACTACAAGAACCCAGCTTTAAACACAGACAGCGAACTGCCTGGACAAGCACACTAGCTACAGTACACTACTCTAGTCAGCTGGTCAGGAGCGCCGCGCGTCTTACCCTCGACCAACGGTCCATGTCTGACACCTCCCGTCGGAGTGAGACGCGGAACCACAAGTAACCACAAACTGCCGTAGTCTGGCCGGACTAGGTCCCACGCCTGACACCTCTAGGTGGTACCGGAACCACGTAGAGTGAGGCAGTGAGAATGGACTAGCTGAACTGCGCCGTACGAGTCACACACTACCGGCGTCCCAGTCTCAGCTAAGAGAGCTCCACAAACGACCACGTCGCTGTCCCACCGTTTTCCCCTACTGCTACCAAAGTCAACGACTCGAGCAAACCCCGCCGTCTGGAGCAACACCCTCTGACACAGACGCGCAGGAACCGGGGGTCCCTGGTAACGGTAACAACCTGTCTCGCGGACAAGCCCTCAAGTGCCTAGCACCAGGCGAAGAGAAAGACTAGCAGTAGCACTGTACTAGGAAACAGCACAGGTGCCGAGAAAATCGAGTCGCAGCGGAAGCAAGACACTGAGCAGGTTGCCAAGTCCCTTCTCTGACTGAAAAGGCGACAGGCCTGGTGTCGCCTTCATGAAGGCGACACCCAGGCCGGTGCAACCCTACTGATCTGGTTGCGACATAGGCTATGTCGCAACCATGTCAGTGCTCCAGAACAGCCCCTGAAACCGGAACGGGAAAAGCAGGAAGAAGGTGACGGCCCCCATGTCGCCACCAAGAAGGCGACATAGATGCTGTCGCCTTCAGGAGTTCTTGAAGGCGACGCATCGATGTGTCGCCACCTGGGTGGCGACACCAAAGGTGTTGCCTTATCAGGGTGCAACACACCGAGGCTCCCTTCTTCAGGGCCTCAACCACACCACAAACACAACCGTGGGGAGGGGATCATGTAGGCTAGCAAACATAGCTCTAATGAGCTCAAACCACCCTCAAAGGAACCCCAACAAGCATGCAACTAGGCTACACTCACATGCATCTCACTCATCATGGAGAACAACCCTCAATCCTCAAGACAAACCCATTGCATGCAAGGGAAACCACCAATCACCACAATCACACAAGCATGAAAACAACCTAGCATGGTAGATCTAGGCTTGGAAGGGGGGGGGGGGAGGATCCTAGGAAGTGGATCTAGGGGAGGTTTGGGTTCCCTACCTTGCGATGAAGATCCAACCTCAAGGGCCCTTCTCGTAGGCTAGCAACCCTCCACCTTCGAGCTCCGACGATCCACGAGCCTCCTCCTACGAACCGAGCACCTCCCCTTCCTTGAAGAACATCCATGCATGCCAAGAGAGAGAAGGAGAATAGTGAGGGAGAGATCAACCAAGGAAGAACAAGAACAAACAACCACAAACACCTTACCTTGCAAAGGAACACCAAGGCCTCCCTCCCAAGCCTCCCACGGAGTCCCCAAGCCTCAGTTCGCCGGAGGAGAAGCCTTCACCAAGCAAGGAGACGAACTGGGGCTTGTGCTCTCGGCTTGGGCACTTAAACCTTTGAACATGAGAACGCGACAGGGGGTGCGTCGCCTTCCTTTACTGAAGGCGACATACATCCTGTCGCTATCCCCTGGTCAATGGTCAAGCTGACCTGCGACCTCGCCATGTGTCAGCCATGCAGGCCTGACACCAGGTCGCGACGGAGGACCCGTCGCCTTCCCACTGTCGCAGGTTGACACCTATCACCTCTCTTCAGACAGAAAAACGACAGAGTCGCATGTTGCTGGCAGCAGAGAGAAAGCGACAGCCTGGCCGTCGCGTTCCCAAGCAGAACGCGACCACCACCCTGTCGCCTTCAGAAGGCGATAGACAGGGTGTCGCTACCCTTGACGGAGGGCGACTGGTCAAAGGTAACTTGGGATGTTACAATCTAACCAACAAAAATATAATTTCGTCCTCGAAATTCAGGGCGAAATTAGAGGAACAAAGTAAAACAGCGTATCTGTCACTCGAACAAGTAAGGAAACTGCTCCCGCATCTCGTCCTCACGCTCCCAAGTGGCCTCTCCACCAGCGCGGTGCTCCCAAACCACCTTGACGAGTGGGATACTCCTCCTGCGAAGCTGCTGCACTCTGCGGTCCACCACGCTGACTGGGTACTCCGGCACAGACAAGTTGGGGGCGACCTCAAGCTGCGAGTAGTCAAGCACGTGCGACAGATCTGGCATGTACTTCCTCAGCTGTGAAACATGGAAGACGTCGTGAACACCTGCCAACTCAGACGGAAGGGCTAACCGGTAAGCGACCTCGCCCACACGCTCCAGGATGGAAAAAGGGCCAACAAACCTCGGGTTGAGCTTGCCCTTCTTCCCAAACCTAAGAACTCCTTTGGTAGGCGAGATCCGAAGGAACACTCTGTCGCCAACCTCGAACTGAAGCGGTCTCCTGCGGACGTCGGCATAGCTCTTCTGTCTGCTCTGCGCTGTCTACAACCTCTGTCGGATCAGCCTCACCGAGTCTGCACACTGCTGAACTAGCTCCGGACCCAGCAACTGCCTCTCACCAACCTCGTGCCAGTGCAACGGTGTCCTGCACGGTCGACCATACAAAGCCTCGTAAGCCACCATCCCGATGCTGGAGTGAAAGCTATTATTATAAGAAAACTCCACCATGGGAAGGTGCGACTCCCACGTGCCGCCCCAGTCTAGGCAACACGCTCTCAACAAGTCCTCGAGGGTCTGTATAGTCCGCTCAGACTACCCGTCTGTTTGTGGGTGGTACGCCGAACTCAGCCTCAGCTCAGTGCCAAGTGCACGCTGAAAGCTGCGCCAGAAACGAGAGGTGAACCTCAGATCTCTATATGAAACAATAGAGATCGGGGTTCCGTGCAAAGGCACCACTCTATCCACAAACAACCGAGCAAGTCTGTCAACTGACCAAGCTGCTCTGACTGGAAGAAAGCGAACGGTCTTCGTCAACCTGTCAACGATGACCCAAACACTGTCGTGCCCCTGAGAGGTACGAGGTAAGCCAGAAACAAAGTCCGTGGTGATATGCTCCCACTTCCACACTGAATGGGAAGCGACTGCAACTCACCACCAGGACGCTGGTGCTCTGCCTTCACCTGTTGGCAGGTAAGGCAGCGCGAAACAAACTCGGCGATATCTCTCTTCATCCCCGGCCACCAAAAGAGTACCCTCAAGTCATGGTACATCTTGGTAGAGCCTGGATGAATAGAGTATCGCGACCGGTGAGCCTCGGACAGTACCTCCTCCCTGGCGTCCTCTGGAACGTAGAGTCTGCCTCGGAAACGAACCTCGCTGTCCTCGTCCAGTGCTACCTCGGGTAACCGCAACACGTCTGCCAAGTCCTCGTCTGCACTCTGAGCCTCAAGCACCTGCTGAAAAATCCACGGACGAACGGTCAGGACGGCTGCCACTGCCCTCTGCCGGAGGCTCGACGGTACAAACACGCTCTGAGCGGCGTCCTCCAGGAGTCTCCAGTGTCTAACCAACAAAGAACTCAGGTGGGCTCTCCTACTCAAAGCATCTGCCACGACATTAGCCTTCCCTGGGTGATAGGAAAGACTAAAGTCATAGTCCTTCAAGTATTCGAGCCACCTACGCTGCCTGAGGTTGAGATCCCTCTGCGTGAAGACATACTGTAAACTGCGGTGGTCGGTGAAGACCTCGAACACCTCACCGTACAAGTAGTGCCTCTACAACCTCAGGGCAAACACGACCGCTGCAAGCTCCAGGTCGTGCGTCGGGTAGTTCTGCTCATGCTTCTTCAGCTGACGAGAAGCATAGGCAACTACTCGACCATGCTGCATCAACACAGCACCCAAACCAGTACCCGAAGCGTCTGTGTAGACAACAAAGCCGCCAGTGCCAGAAGGAACGACAAGGATCGGAGCTGAAGTCAGCCGACTCTTCAGCTCCTGGAAACTCTGCTCGCACTCTGTCGTCCACACAAACCGGGTCTCCCGCCTGGTCAAACGGGTCAAAGGCTCTGCAACTCTGGCGAAGTCCTGCACAAACCTCCTGTAGTAGCCTGCCAGCCCCAGGAAACTGCGAACCTCAGCAACTGAAGTGGGCTGGCCCCAAGAAACAACGGCCTCAACCTTGGCGGGATCAACCGCCACACCTGCACCAGAAACAACGTGCCCAAGGAAGTGCACCTCCTTTAGCCAAAACTCACACTTGCTGAACTTGGCATAAAGTTGGTGACTCCTCAAAGTTTGCAAAACCAGTCTCAAGTGAATCTCGTACTCCTCCGCCGTCGCTGAGTACACCAGGATGTCGTCGACGAACACCACCACGAACTAGGTCCAAGTACTCGCTGAAAACACTGTTCATCATCTCCATGAACGCTGCTGGGGCATTCGTGAGCCCAAAAAGCATCACGACAAACTCGAAGTGGCCGTAGCGAGTGCGAAAGGCTGATCTCGGAACGTCTGACTCCCGAATCCGCAACTGGTAGTAACCCGACCTCAAGTCGATCTTCGAGAACACTGAAGCTGTCTGCAACTGGTCAAACAGGTCATCGATCCTGGGCAAAGGATACTTATTCTTCACGGTAACCTGATTCAGCTGACGATAATCAATACACATTCTCAGGCTACCATCCTTCTTCCTCACAAACAACACAGGCGCTCCCCACGGTGAGCGGCTAGGACGAATGAAGCCCAACACAAGCAACTCCTCTAGTTGGCGCTTCAACTCCCGCAGCTCCGCCGGCGCCATCCGGTACGGTGCCTTGGACGCAGGCATCGTCCCCGGAAGTAACTCAATGGAGAAATCTACCTCCCGCTCAGGCGGCAACCCAGGTAGATCCTCCGGAAACACGTCAGCAAACTCACAAACAACCGACACGTCAGAAACAACCAACTCACCCGAGTCCGAGGCATAAACAGAAGCCAGGAAAGCAACACAACCGTCTCGGATAAGACGCCGAGCTCTACAGAAAGAAACAAAGGGTCGGCGGACAGACCATGTACCTCGGAAACAAATCACAGGTGCTCCAGGTAACTCGAACCGCACGGTCTTCCGCTGATAATCTACCAAAGCAGAGTGTGCCTCTAACCAGTCCATGCCCAAAATGGCATCGAAGTCGTGGAGTTGTAAGGCAAACAGTCTGGCTGGTAGCTGGTGGCCCTGCACCTCGACGGTGACACCCTCCAAGTAACCAAGGGTACGAACGAAGTCACCCGTCGGAAGCTCAACAGCTAGGTCGCAGGTCCGCTCCGGAGCAAACTCAGTCAAAGTAGCAAAGAACTCCTCTGAAGCAAAACAGTGCGTAGCACCCGGATCAATCAAAACTCTAGCAGCTCTACCAAGGATGGGAATCGTACCGACGACCAGGTTAGAGGCCTCCGCCTCCTCTCTGGTGATGTTCATCACCCGACCGCGTCCACGACCTCGCTGAGGCTGCTGCTGCTGACCCTGGTACTGCTGCTGGCGCTGAGGTGGCTAGGGTGGACGGTACTGCGCCTGAGGTGCCTGCTGGTGCTGCTCCTGTTGCTGCCTCAACGGACACTCTCGCCTGAAGTGCCCCTCCTGCCCGCAGTGGTAACAACTCGTACCCTGCTAGCTCTGCTCTGCTCCCTGCTGGACGGACTGCTCTACTGGAAACTGCAAGGTCTGATGCCTCTGCTGCTGCGAGTGACGCCTGCCTCCACGAGTGAACAACTTCTTCAACTTCGAGGTCAGGCCAGCACCGCCTGTTCTCGAAGAGGAAGAAGAAGACACACTCCCCCGACTGCATGCAGGGCGCTGGTACGGAGAAGATCTCTCTGAACCTCCACTCTGCTGCGGCTGAAACTGACACTCCTGCTCCAGGGCCGTAGCTCTCGCCACTGCTACTGACAAGGTGTCGCAGAGGTGACTAGCCATGGCCCACCTCAAGTCGGAACGTAGCCCGCTAATGAACCGCTCGGTACGAGCCTTCTCACTAGCTGCCACGTGGGGAACGTGTCGAAGTAGCTGCAGAAACCTCTGATGGTACTGTCCCACGGTTAAGTCTCCCTGGACTAACTCGTGGAACAAGTCCCTCCTCTCCCGGCAGACATAGTCGGGAAGGTACTCGCCGAGGAAGGCCTCGAGAAACTGCTGCCAAGAGATCTGCTCCAACCTCCTGCCCTGAAACCTAGTCTGCCTCACTGCTCACCACCACCCATGGGCTGACCCCTTCAGCTGATATACTGCCAAACAAACCTGATCCAACTCTGCACAGTCCATGGTCTCGAAGGTGCGCTCGAGCTCATGGACCCAACTCTCTGCTCTATCCGGATCGCGGTCGCCTGCAAACGTAATAGGTCGAAGACGAAGGAACCTCTCTAGAAGCACGGTGCGGTCCTCAGGTGCTGCTGCTGCTACTGGAGTCTGCTGCCGAACTACGGGTGGTACCTCTGGCTGAGCCGGTGCTGCCTGCGGGGTCGGTGGTGGCTGCTCCTCTGCTGCCATCTCTGAAAACTGCGGACCTCCTGCTGGCATCTGCTGGTACGGCTGGTACTGCTGCTGCGGCGGGTACTGCCACGGACCTTGAAACATCGCTCTCCACCACTGCTCCATGATGGCCGACGGGGGTGCAGGTGGATACCACTGCTGCCCCTGCTGCTGCTGCGGTCCTCCTTGCGGCAACGGGTCGTCTGGCTGCTCGAACTGCTGGGGCTGAGCACCGAACGGCACCTGCTCGGCAGCAACTGAACTGTCCGACTCAGTCTCTTGACGCTCCACCAAGTTATGAGCCTGCCTGCGAGTGCGGGGAGGCATGATCTGGAAAATAGCTAGATTTAGTTAATGACACTTAAGACTCCGACGGCTAGCAGTGTTCACTTATATTTCCTAAGGGACTTTACGTCATTACTCATTTCCACCACAAGTCTTGATAGACCACTTGCTCTGATACCAATGTAACGGCCCCGGCGCTCGGGTCCCCGGCTCCCACCAAGGATCCGACCGTCGGCACCGCCGCCCACGGGTCCGGAGACCCGGAAGGGCTAACGGATCGGTCTAACGAGATATGTGACGGAAAGTAAGTAAAGACAAACGTACTAAAAATGTACCAACTAGTGCAAGAAGAAGTCTAACACAACGTGCAAGTCTAGTACAAGTCCCAAAGTAGTAAAAGCACAAGTGCAGAACGGAAAAGGAATAACACGTCCCTTAGGAGCATACCCCGAGGGTGAAGTACAGAACTGGGAGAAACACTGCCACTAGAGACGCTAGCTACTGCGGGCCCGTCTCCTCGCTATGCCGCGGAGGGAACTACTGTGAAGTCTCACCTGTAAAACAGGGAGTGAGCTTCACGTAGAAGTCCAGTAGGGACTACCAATCTCCCACTGGTTCCACAAGCAAAAATATAGACTAGTGCAATAATTAAATAAAGCAGTAAAGTCTAATCTACTAAACAGAGTAAAGTGCGGAAGCGTGAAAGAACTACACAGTCGTCGGTCTAAGCCACGGAGGGACCGGAAAACCCCTGTAAACCAAGGCACCACAAGAACCCAGCTTTAAACACAGACAACGAACTGCCTGGACAAGCACACTAGCTACAGTACACTACTCTAGTCAGCTGGTCAGGAGCGCCGCGCGTCTTACCCTCGACCAACGGTCCATGTTTGACACCTCCCGTCGGAGTGAGATGCGGAACCACAAGTAACCACAAACTGCCGTAGTCTGGCCAGACTACGGTCCCACGCCTGACACCTCTAGGTGGTACCGGAACCACGTAGAGTGAGGCAGTGAGAACGGACTAGCTGAACTACGCCGTACGAGTCACACACTACCGGCGTCCCAGTCTCAGCTAAGAGAGCTCCACAAACGACCACGTCGCTGTCCCACCGTTTTCCCCTACTGCTACCAAAGTCAACGACTCGAGCAAACCCCGCCGTCTGTAGCAACACCCTCCGACACAGACGCGCAGGAACCGGGGGTCCCAGGTAACGGTAACAACCTGTCTCGCGGACAAGCCCTCAAGTGCCTAGCAACGGACGAAGAGAGAGACTAGCAGTAGCACTGTACTAAGAAACAGCACAGGTGCCGAGAAAACCGAGTCGCAGCGGAAGCAAGACACTGAGTAGGTTGCCAAGTCCCTTCTCTGACTGAAAAGGCGACAGGCCTGGTGTCGCCTTCATGAAGGCAACACCCAGGCCGGAGCAACCCTACTGATCTGGTTGCGACATAGGCTATGTCGCAACCATGTCAGTGCTCCAGAACAGCCCCTGAAACCGGAATGGGGAAAAGCAGGAAGAAGTCGACGGCCCCCATGTCGCCACCAAGAAGGCGACATAGATGTTGTCGCCTTCAGGAGTTCCTGAAGGCGACGCATCGATGTGTCGCCACCTGGGTGGCGACACCAAAGGTGTCGCCTTATCAAGGTGCAACACACCGAGGCTCCCTTCTTCAGGGCCTCAACCACACCACAAACACAACCGTGGGGAGGGGATCATGTAGGCTAGCAAGCATAGCTCTGATGAGCTCAAACCACCCTCAAAGGAACCCCAACAAGCATGCAACTAGGCTACACTCACATGCATCTCACTCATCATGGAGAACAACCCTCAATCCTCAAGACAAACCCATTGCATGCAAGGGAAACCACCAATCACCACAATCACACAAAGCATGAAAACAACCTAGCATGGTAGATCTAGGCTTGGAAGGGGGGGGAGGGGTGAGGATCCTAGGAAGTGGATCTAGGGGGAGGGTTTGGGTTCCCTACCTCGAGATGAAGATCCAACCTCAAGGGCCCTTCTCGTAGGCTAGCAACCCTCCACCTCCGAGCTCCGACGATCCACGAGCCTCCTCCCACGAACCGAGCACCTCCGCTTCCTTGAAGAACATCCATGCATGCCAAGAGAGAGAAGGAGAACAGTGAGGGAGAGATCAACCAAGGAAGAACAAGAACAAACAACCACAAACACCTTACCTTGCAAAGGAACACCAAGGCCTCCCTCCCAAGCCTCCCACGGAGTCCCCAAGCCTCAGTTCGCCGGAGGAGAAGCCTTCACCAAGCAAGGAGACGAACTGGGGCTTGTGCTCTCGGCTTGGGCACTTAAACCTTTGAACATGAGAACGCGACAGGGGGTGCGTCGCCTTCCTTTACTGAAGGCGACATACATCCTGTCGCTATCCCCTGGTCAATGGTCAAGCTGACCTGCGACCTCGCCACGTGTTAGCCATGCAGGCCTGACACCAGGTCGCGACGGAGGACCTGTCGCCTTCCCACTGTCGCAGGTTGACTCCTGTCACCTCTCTTCTGACAGCAAAACGACAGAGTCGCATGTTGCTGGCAGCAAAGAGAAAGCGATAGCCTGGCCGTCGCATTCCCAAGCAGAACACGACCACCACCCTGTCGCCTTCAGAAGGTGATAGACAGGGTGTCGCTACCCTTGACGGAGGGCGACTGGTCAAAGGTAACATGGGATGTTACACACGTGGCCTTGCTGTCGCGCCCCTTCTGGCCATCGCGTTAGTCTCTGTCGCGCCCCTACGACCCGTCGCGACAACAACCGCATGCGCTGGCCTCTGCAACCACCTCCTTTTTATCCTCTTATGGCCTTTGCATTTATCCCCAAGCAACCCCCCAACCTCCTGTGAGCATCTTGGGATTGTGGGACTCTTTGGGCATCCCTTGGACTCTCACCCACGAGATATAATGGCATTTATCTTTATTTGGGTAATTATCATCTAAAAATGGGATTATTCTCTCTCATTTCTCTATAAAAGGAAGGCCTCTCCTTCAGGAAGATGGGAGACCCAATTTTCACCCCGAAGGGCTGCCGAAATTTCCTTTGAGCTAGACTTAGCCCGCAGCCCTCTCTTTCCCTCTCATTTCCACATTTTCTCTTCACCAAGGTATGACTCTTTCTTCATCCATGAGGCTTGGAAGTGGAGGAGGCAACTCTTGGAGCATCTACATCAACTAAGGTCGTCATATAGCACCAGGGAGTCGCCCCTTTGGGGCTCTTTCTTCCTCTCCCTCTCCCTTTCTTCTTTCATGTATGTTATTTCGTTTTAGTAGGTAGGATTCATTCCACTTTTCCACCCACGTTTTCCATCACCCAAGGGGTTTAAAAACCACCCCCCAGGTTCATTCCCCCTATGCTTTGTCTTCCTCTTTCATTTATGGTTAGATTCTTCACTTAAACTTGTTCTAACAGGGTTTCTTTTCTTGCTTTCGTTGCTTTGGTAGGCACCCAAGCGAAGGCTGATGGGCAGCTCTTGTTCTGTGGCCGGCCGGAGGACAGGAAGAAGGTCCACACCAACTTCTCCCGCACTGTAGAGAACGCGGCTGGCAAGGGCGATGCAACAAAGAAACATGCCCTATATGGGCGTCGAGACATCAAGCCCATCGCGGCGGGGTTACCCGTCGCGATCTCAGGTAAGTTTCCCATTCTCTCTTCCTTTTCCTACCTTAGTTAGCCCTTTTCATTTTCTTATATGGCAACTATCTCGGTGGCGATCACATCCATTTTTCCATGCTTCTATAGCTAATAAATGTTTGCATGTCTTTGGGGTGCACATTCCCCGTGATTACACTTGAGTCTTACCCCAACGTAGGGCATTCGTACCCTTTTACCTTCCAAAAAATCTTACTATATTTTAGCAATATCAAAATTCAAAAACAATAAATATTCAGCATTGTCATACCGTCGCAGCATTTCTGTTATAAGAATTCCGCGCCAGGAGTTCAAAATTCCCTCCCGGGTCATTAAGGTTTGCCCTTGGCATGGGCACTTGCACACACTTCACGGCGTTGTAAGCCGATTGTTCCCGGTAGACACCGTCACCGTCACAGCCATGCCTGAAAGGCACAAACGTCTGTTTCTCCCCTATTTCGGCCAAAGTATGGGTAGCAAAGGTAGTTCGGGCGAAGAAACCTGCCTGAAAAATTCCATCATGAGAAGACGTCGTCCAAATTAGGCAAATCAAATGACCAAGAAAAATCATGTCAAATGCATGTCAAGAGTGGTAAAGTCCCTGCAGAGATCCAAATGGACCCGGTCATGTGCATGCAAAAGTTGAAATCAAATCAATGATAATAGGGCATGGCAAAGAGTGGCAAAGTCCCCGCGGAGATCCAAATGGACCCAGTCGTACGCATGTCCCTACAATCAATTGGTGATCACTCAAGATTCCAAAATAACTCAAAAGCCCCTGTGCTTAAATGAGACTGAACCTTCGGACAATTTTGCCAAGGAAGGAAGTCAAACCCAACTCCTCGATAACCCATACCAAGCTTATCTCAAAGTTTTTTGCTTTCTTACTGCCATACCTAGTTGCCTTTTCAGGCGTGGCTTTGGTGTGGCACTGTTAACCAAGTATAATTAGCCCGGGGGCACCACGTTAAAAAGCATGTCCTACTCTGGGCATTCTTTAATAAATCGGGAGGTAACAAAAGACCCATCGCCAGTCAATTTTTATAACCCTAATGTTGCCATAGCATGGCAATATTTTCAAAATATAAAAAAAAAAAATCAACAAATATTTCCAAAATCCCAAAAAAATATCAAATATCTTCAAAATCCCATAAAATTTTGAATATATCCAAAAATCCCACAAATTTTTTTGAATATTTTCCAAATCCAAAAATTTCCTAATGGTCTTGCACAAAGCATGTTGTGCCTCCTGTCTACGCCAGATCGACGCAAATCTTCCCCTTCATAGGTTCCTCCCATCCTTAACTCCAATCTCTTTCAGCGAAGTCTGCTTATCCTCATGGTAAAACAAACAAACTAAATGAGCTGTTTATTTAATACTTTATTAATGCTCTAAGACATGCTTCGAATGAATGCTGTTTTCCCATGACATTTGTTTTTCTTGGCTAATGAGTTTTGAGCGCAAGATTCGAGTTACCTCATCTGACGCTACACCAGGCTGCTGCTGCCTTCACCATCACTTATCTGCATCTACTATATGTATACCCTTAGAGCATACCAAGGACCTTGTGGTTCTGAGGAATCTGGGATTTGAGTTCCCCTCTATCAAAATCGATGATTACCCCAGAGGATTCTTAGCTGCAAGGATAGGCCGTTACACTTGGCATGTGAGGACGACGGACCCATGCATAAAACCCCGGTCCTAACTCACTAGCGTGAAAATATTATCCTTGGTTATTTTCTACTCCGCTTTTAATCTTATTTTTCTTTTAACCCAACATACATGCATATTGAAATCTTAGTGGAAATCCACTCTTCCAAGCCAATTTGAAGGCCATCCGCGCCTCAAATTCAAAAGCAACCTTGAAATATTCCATTCCGGGTCGAATATCCAACTCCCTTTGTTGTTGCCTCCGGGCCGATTTCCTTAAGAATCCTTTGTTTGGAGTTATCCCTTTTATTTTCGCCTTTACTCCCAGAGATCCACCTGAGGCAGTGGCAGACGCCCCCAATGGTGAAACCTAACAGATTGTGTCCTTAGGTACTTCCCCGATGCCGGATGTTGGTATCTCCTTTCTCCCCAAAGATCCACCTACGATAGTAGCAGACGCCCCCAATGGTGAAACCTAACGGATTGTGTCCTTAGGTACTTCCCCGACACTAGAAGTTGGCCTTTTTCCTTCCTTTCCTTTCATGCCCCATGTGGCACCTTTCCTTTCTCACCCCTTTCTTTGTCCAAGCATTTGTTTCTTTAGGTCTTATTTCCGATGGTGACTTCCAAGGTTGTTGGTGAAAGACTCTTATCAGGTGGCAGTCACCCCATGGCTTACGCCTGTCTATTTTTCACCTTGGCGTCTACTTTTCAGTCCGCTCCCGCTGCGCTCCACTTCGCTATGCTTCATTTCATTCATTCCATTACACTCCACTTCACTCCATTACACTCCACTTCATGTCTCTACGCTTCGCTCCCCTGCAAAGCAGATGCCAAGGCGTGGCAGCTGTAGACACGCGAATTTGGTTCCACCGCGGGCAAATTTCTTGTTGCGCCATAATGCCACAAATGACCTTCATCTTGCCTTGCAAGAGTTTTTTCCCCATCATTCTAAATCACCCTTGTTCTTCTCCGGTGCTTCCCATTTATTTCCGGAACCCCTCAGGCATTATAAAGCTTGAATTCCTTGTCGCGACGGGTATAGGAGCTGCCTCTCTAAGCGCATCCGGAGCACCGGATGCGATTCAGGATACTAGGTTTGTCGCGATAGCCTTCAGGGGCGCGACCTTATCGCGACAGGTATGTCATCCGCGACATGCTTAACGCGTCGGCCCTACGCAACACGATAATGAAGTCTTATTTTATTTATGGAAAATGCCCTTTTTATGAACACGTCTGCCATAGGCGACACAATTTTAATTTTCCTTTCGGCAGAATTTTTCATAAACAAATTAGGAAGGCTTATTGCATCTTGTATTGCCGACGCGACCCAATTTATAGTCGCGTCCTGTCGCCTGGACGCAATTCAGTGGCCCAGAAAGTCGTCGCGCTCAGGCTCGTAATCATGAGAAAATCCTGTAATCACGTCCTTGTCAGAAGACACGATTTAGAAGGTCAAATTCGAAATCCCAACGTATTTATGAGCCGTTTGCCTCAGAATCAACAAGTTGTTATCGCGTCGGGCCAAGCGGCCACGTTTCAAGTCGCGATAGCCTGATCAGACGCGATTCAAAAGTATAGCTGGGGCTGCATTCATCATGCGCATATCACATCAAATTGACCTTGCTAAATCACGACCTACCACTCAGATGCGATGCAATCCTTGTCGCGGCGCCCTAACCCGACGCGATTCAACTCGTGGCCTGCCACCCAGCCGCGATTCAACTTCTTGTCGCGGCGGCTGTACCCGACGCGATTCGAGTTTTCGCATATATAAATTAACCCCCGATGGTCATTTGTGAGGGGGGGTTCAACGAGGCGGCGAAGCTCTGTCAGATTCTCACCTCAACCTCCGGCCCTAGTTGAATCATCCACGTTAATCCGTCCTTCTTCCCCGGAGTCTGACACTATCGTGTCCTTCCATTCCACACGTCAGGCGGGAGCATCTTCCTCCACGTCCTCCATCAATCCCAGCAACGGCCCGTCACGCCGCACCAACATTTGGGGAAGCACCCCCTCCCCTTTTCTTCCTTTATCATTTACATTTTATCTCCTCCGGGCCCTACGTGGCCCCTTTTCTTTCATACACACACACACACCTACTTTAGGGGTTTAAAAACCACCTTCCGGTGAGTCCTCCCCATTTTTATTCATTTCATTTATTCGTTCGGGATTCGATACTACATGTCTTATTTGGCTAATCCCCCTATTTTCTTTGTCTTTCTTGTCAGGGTAATCAAACGAAGAAAACGCCCTCTACCGCGGCCAGCCGTGTTCGTAGAGGAAGAGAGGACCCACATCATCCCCCATGCAATCTCCATGCTCCAAAAGGTACGCTCGTGATCATTCTTCCATCCCGCACCCCTCGCCGTGCATCTTCCATTCGGCACCCATGCGTGCCTGGCGATCACGATCTCTTTTCTTTTTTTTTTTAAATATGGTCGTACCAAAAGGAGAAGGTAGGGCATCCTCACAAAAGTGAGAGGGCCACTACCAACACCGAGCGGCTGAGATTTCTATTATAGATTGCAAGAAAGGAAATAGAGAGGGGGGAGGGGGGATTACATGTGACAAGATCTAGAGCCTAAGTGTGGGGCATCCTACCTTATCCAGTCGGTAGGAACCCTTCACTACATGTGGTAATGCAGCCCCAGAATCCCAAAACCTGAATTGGTTGATGGAACAACCATAACTGGCTAAAGAGTTGGCCACTTGGTTTGCTTCCTATGGCACGTGCTTGATTTGCGCCTTGAGTTTCTTGGTGGTTATAGCCATTTCTTGGATGATACATATTAGTTCCCATGGGGGTGGGGTCTGACCAATGACAATCTGCATGAGAGTTGTGGAATCGGTCTCCACCATAATGTCCAAGATCCCCTTGTTGCAGCATGTTGTGAGTCCGTCCCGAAGAGCACAAGCTTCTGCATCAAGGGCAGAGATAGCCCCCTGGTACTTTGTAGCAAAGGTGAAATACAAGTCCCTTGGTGATCCCGGAGGATTCCTCCCCCTCCAGCACTACCTGCTACATTTTTGAAAGCCCCATCAACACTCAGCTTTAGCCTTCCTATTGGCGGGTGCATCCATTTAACCACCTTTGGCTTTGCAGTTTTTAAGTGCCCATGGATGTCTCCAACCTGTTTAAGAGCTTTTAGCCACTGCTGGGGTAGCTGCCAAAGTTTAAAGAATGTGCCCACAACACGTACTGACAACATGGCTCTGTTGACAATATGCTTTGCCGACATGATCTGGTCATGGAACCTTGCTCGGTTTCTGCTGCACCATATCTCCCACACCACTGACATGAAGGTGTTGCGTGCCAGTCATCCCTCTGTGCTTGAAGTTGCCTGATATGATAGGAAGGTGAGCAGCCCATCTGCCATGGTGGTGGCCGCTTTATTGTGGAACCGCAGGAGGTGAAAGAGTTCTACCCATACTTTACTAGCAATCTCACTTCTGAAAATTAGGTGTATGGCACTCTCTTCCTGAGGGGAGGAGCAACAGGAGCATTTGGAGCATAGAGATACTCTTTTTGTTTTTACAGTCTCATCAACTGGGGCGCAATTGGAGATCAGTTTCCATATAAACACGGACCATTTTCTCAGGATGTAGGACTGCCATACAATATTCCATTTCTGGGATGCAGTTGGTTGGAGCAGGAGGCGCACAGATTTGGTAGTGAAAATTCCAATTGTAGTGGGGCACCATATCTATATGTCTTTTGGTTGATCAGTATACAAATGCTGGGCTAGAATATTCTTGGGGCAGAACTGGGCAGCAGTCAGTAAGTGAGTGTTGTTTGGATCGCTGAATACCTGTTGTATGGAGCAGTGCTTACCATTTAGATTTTGCCACACTTCCTCAGTGAGGTAAGTCTTGAGTGGAGATGTTTCGGTCCATGTATCAAGCCAAAAGGAGGCTATAGATTTTTCCTTTGAAGGGATGACTCTGTGGTTTCTTTTCTTTTCTTTTCCCTGTCCATATTCATCCTCCCTCTTTGTGGACTACACGTCGTCCATCGGCGGTGTCTACAGGTATTGCAGTCGATCCATCTATGGTCAAAGCAGTGATGAATTGGGAGAGACCCACTAATGTGACTGGGGTAAGAAGCTTCCTGGGATTAGCAGGATATTACGAAAGATTTATTAAGGATTTCTCCAAAATCGTTGTGCCTTTAAGCAGACTGACTAGAAAGGAAAGTCCTTATGTGTGGGTAGAAGATTATGAAAAGAGTTTTTGTACATTGAAGGAACGTCTGACTACAGCACCTGTTCTTGCCCTACCCATTGAAGGGGGAGGATTCGAGGAGTATACAGAGGCCTCAGGTATTGGTCTGGGATGTGTCTTAATGTAGCTTGGCAAGGTGATAGCATATGCCTTTAGGCAATTGAAGGTACATGAAGTAAATTATCCTGTTCATGATTTGGAATTAGCAGCAGTGGTGTTCGCATTGAAGATTTGGCAACACTATCTATATGGGGAACAATTTAAAGTATACTCGGACCACAAAAGTCTGAAGTACCTTTTTTCCCAAAAGGAGCTTAATATGAGACAACGGAGATGGTTGGAGTACCTAAAAGACTTTGACTTTTCCATACAATATCATCCTGGCAAAGCAAATTCTATGGCAGATGCCATGAGTAGGATGTCGATAGTGTCACTAGACGACTAAATGGTTGGGGAGTGGCGATTGCTAGAACAGTTTGCCAATCTAGACTTAAATGTGGAAATAGAAAATGAAAAAGTAATGATTGCCAACATCAGTATACAGTGAGATCTTCTAACTGAAATCAAAGAACAACAAGACAATGATCCTTTCTTAGTGGGGATTAAGGAGAAGATTGATGAAAGGCCAGACTTTTCCATGATAGAGAGTGGCAGACTAGTGTTCAAGGGAAGAATCTATGTACCGGATAATGAAGAACTGAAGAAGAAGCTAATGACTGAAGCTCACCGCTCAAGGTATACAATTCACCCTAGAGCCACTAAGATGTATCAAGATGTGAAAAGAACTTATTGGTGGCCAAACATGAAAAGAGAGGCAGCTGAGTTTGTAGCACGCTGTTTAACTTGTCAACAGGTCAAGGCAGAACATCTTAGGCCAGAAGGTGTGCAACAACCCCTAGACATACCTGAATGGAAATGGGAATGCATAGAAATGGACTTCATTATGGGATGATCAAGAACTAGGGGTGGACTTGACGCAATATAGGTGATTGTGGATCGATTAACTAAGTCGGCTCACTTTTTGCCTATAAAGAGTAAATGGTCTGTGAATGTGCTTGCTGCATTGTACATTAAGGAGGTGGTTAGATTACATGGAGTCCCCTCATCCATTGTATTTGACAGGGATCCCCGATTCACGTCACACATTTGGCGAGAGTTGCAGACAACACTTGGCACTTGGCTAAATTTCAGCACTGCCTTTTACCCCCAAACGGATGGTCAAATAGAAAGGACAAATCAAATTGTAGAAGGTATGCTCCGAGCTTGTGCAATTGATTTTGAAGGATATTGAGTGAACAGTTATCTCTAGTCGAATTTGCATATAATAATAGCTATCAAGCAAGCATAAGGATGACACCCTTTGAGGCATTGTATGGTAGAAATTGCAAATCAGCTGTGTGCTGGGAAGAGGCTGGAGAAAGACAATGGTTGGGACTAGAGATAGTGCCAGACACCACTCAGAAGATCCAGCTCATTTGTGAGCATCTTAAAATAGCTCAGTCCAGACAGAAAATTTACGCAGACAAGAGGAGAAGGGACAAAGAATTTCAAGTTGGTGACCACGTGTTCTTGAAGGTGTCACCTTCCCGTGGAATCCATAGGTTTGGAGTTAAAGGGAAGTTGAGTCCTAGATTTATCGGCCCTTTTGAAATCCTTGAAAGGGTTGGAGAAGTAGCTTACCAACTGGCATTACCTCTAAAATTTGCAACATTACACAATGTCTTTCATATATCTATGCTGAGGAAGTATGTCTATGATGTTGAGCATGTGATTAGGTTTGAAGGTTTAGTGTTGGGGAATGATATGACTTACATTGAGAAGCCTGTCAAGATTCTGGATTGAAAGGTACAACAACTATAGAACCAAAGCATACACATGGTCAAAGTTCAATGGAACAAGCTAGGCGTAGAGGAAGCTACCTGGGAACCCGAGTCGACAATAAGACGAAACTACCCCGACTTATTCGGTAAGATACTAATTCTGATTATGATTAGATGAATTTGGGGACCAAATTGTATTTTAGTGGGGGCGGGTGTAACGCCCAAGAAATTTATGGATTTAATTTTTTTAGGAAAGTAACAAATAAACGAGAATGTTAAATAAATAAGTAAATGTCAGTGTCAAACCCCCCAAGAAGTGGGATAAACCAATTAGATTTGTTGGGACCAACACAACTCTTAATGGGCCAAAGAACAAGCCCAATAACAATAAAACCCAAAATTTGCAACCCTAATTATGCAGAAAATAGGAAAGGGCAATTTAGGGATAAAACAAGGGTAATTAGCCATACCAAGCAACCAAAATCAGATGCAGCCATGTGAGGGTGTTTCCTAATGCTATTGCTACTCCAATTGGGAGGAGAAATCCCAATACATGGAAGGTACCATGCAGAAACCGCAACCCACCTTTCCTATACTCATTAGGACTTGAATTAAACCCTAATCCTATAAGTAATCATCATAAGACATTTGGGGGAAGTTTACCATTGTGTTGGGGTCGTGAGGAGGTGGGCTACAGCACTGGGAGATGAGGAGATCGGCCAGGAGGACACCATCTTCTCCGACCTATACTCTACTGTGACCTGTGTAGAAGACCCTCTTAGATCAACTTCAAGGTAGGTGATCTCGGGCCAAAACTAAACAAGTGCTATACCATCTGAAAGAACATCGTGTCTAGTTTATTTTGCATCTGGTTTTCCCAATTTCCATGAAGCATGTTAGCCGTATTAAGCGCTTTCCCTAAGTCATGCAAGTCTAGGGCTTTTCATGGTTAAGTTGTGATTTATGCAAATTGAGGTCATTTTATGTCAAACCAAAACCATGATTCTCATCTAATTGATGTCCTTAACATTTTTCATGTTTAGAGTTTTGTCTAGATATCGCTAGTTTTCAAGTTATAAGTCTATCATGAAGGGTGTATCGTTTTTCTGTGTTTTCGAGCAAGATCCAAGAACGCGATGTATCCAGACGTCGCGATTCTGTTTGCACGAATGCGACGTATAGGTATGTCGCGATTCAAGTAAAGGTGACCGAGTCTTCCATCACATTATAAAGTCTGACTGGTCAACCCTGACACCTCAAACTGTGTGTCGTGTGGGTTTCTAGACCGGCTTGAACGCGACGGCATGTGCCGTCGCGATTCTGCAGTTTTTCCGCCCATCTGATTTTCATACAATTTTTATATTGGAAGTTTGAAATCGATTCTTGAACGCGATGTATCGAAGCATCACGATTCAAGAATCCGTTGCGATAGTGGTTGGTAATCGATCTAGTAATTGATTTCGTCCGAAACACAACATGAAGGTCCGTCATGATTTTGGTTAGGCAATCCATCAGGTAATCGATTCAGGTCTGAAAGGCGACTGTCTGTCCTGTCGTGATTTAAACGTGACAGCAGGATCCGTCGCGATTTTGTGCTTTTACACCAAGTCTTGTTTAACTGCATACGGTTCTTTGAAAGACGATGTCTGAACTCGTCGTGATTCAAAGATTGACCCGAGACTGTTTCCTTCCGGTTAGTCAGTCAACATGCGTATTATCTTAGTCTCTAATCAAGTTACTTAGTGGTGCATTGGCCTAAAAGTGATCAACCCATTTGAAAAACTGTAAATACATGAATATGATTCTAATGTACATTATGAGGTGATTGATCTTACGTTCATTTGATTATCATCTTGTGATCTAGCTTGATATGAAATCTATCATAATAGGATGTTATATGAATCTGTGGAGGATACATGATAGAATGAACTTGCTTAGTTTAAGTTTTACTATTATGTTACTTGCTTGTTGTTCATGGACTTTCCTTATTTATGTGCTTTCCGTGGTTTCCATATTTTTGTTCATCAATTGTACGCATAATTTGGAAAGTTCCGTGTCACCACACTTACACGTTTGCACGATTAGGCACACCCCTCTTGGGGAATTGGAAGCTCTCAGCTGGCCATTCCGTATCGATAGACTAGCGACCTTTTTCCTAAGACCTCCGTAAGTCTTCGTACTCTGTGGATTACCTCATAGAGACCGAGCTGGATGTACCATGAAGTACCCTAGAGATAGAGAGCACTTGTACCATGTACAATGTATCATGAGTCATCCTCTTGTCAAGACACAAAATATTATGAAACATAAGATACGCCATCATGCTGTCCAAATAATCTCTTGAGCTATTGTCATACCTTGAACTCCATGAATGATCCTGTCCTTATTACAATGAGCTTATTATTGGAAATCCATGGCCATAATATAAATATGTTTGATCGGCAGAACGTGGGACTTCAGTCCATTTGACTAATGCTTGTGCAATAAGGGCCCTGTCTGGTCTTGGGGAGGAGCTCCCCATTGTACTTATTAACCACGAGAGTATGGACTTGTGGTGCTTGGCATGGCACTGGTATGTGTGCAAGATTTGTGTGAATGTGCCTTCGTTTGATATGATACGTTTGATCATGTGAATATGTGATATCTGTGTGAATATGGCCAATCCTTGTGATATGATATGATCCTGAAATTTCCTGTCCAATGCATATGAAGGTCAGTATTTGTTTTGTTATAATGCCCATTCCATTCAGCCATTTGACTTGTTAGAAATGCATGCATGTATAGTTATCATGTTCCTGTTAAGATCATGCCTATTTAATATGTTAATCATGTATATTAGTGCCCGCACATTGAGATGTAAATCCTACTGGGCTAGTTTGCTCACCCTATCATCCTAAACAGTTCAGGTAGTGATGATGAATTCGTGGACACGGATGGGGCAGGGCATGAGTGAAGAGTACCCGTCACATGTGGAGCTGAAATTCTAGGATTGGATTTTTAAGTAGTATTTGTAATGTTGAGACATTTTCATGGAGATTATTATGTAATTTGAATAATGGGCCCTATGGTTGGCTCTGACGATTGTGGATGTAGTTGGTATTATTATTTGACTTTTAATGGAATTTATTTTATATTGATGTTGCACCCAATTATTCGCTCTATTTATGATCCGAATATAACTGTGCGTTCTGAATTTCTGTGTCGGGTCGTGACAGTGTTAGTGGCCAGTCATGCAAGACACCGGACGGAAAGCCAGGAAGCCATATCTTACAACCTGCCTCACCTGTATATTTAAGCAAGGATGAGTCTCCACAATAGACTCAGCAAGCAACCTATTGGTCACATCCCATATAGCGACCCTCATTATATCGGTACGGTTGTACCAACCCACGTCGATATAGTGAACGTTGCCACAGTGGGACATTTACCCAACAATAACATTCAGCTGAGATACACGTGAATATAAGAACAGAGTAGCGGAAGTAAAAGAACCACTGTCTTCATTTCATTCATCATCCACATTTAACATACATGATTGCAATAACATTTCAAGAACTAAAAGTCCACATAATTAAATTGCTGAAAATCAAATACATAATTGTCCACACTTAAACATTCTTCCATGATAATGCTAGTACAATGTTGCAATTACATACTATGAAATCAAAATATCGCAAAGTACACCAACGATCTAATCTCCACGCTCAGAGTCGGTCTCCACTGCCTCCTCCGCAAGTGTGTCGTCACCAACTACGCTTGTACGCCGAAGCAAGTAATGAGTCTAAAAGACTCAGCAATTAACTCTACACATACCATACATGTACATGTCATAGCAGGTTTTACATACACATTTACAAGACACAATCATGTAGCATGTTGTCATTGAAATTAACAACCTATCATGGTGGTTCTACTAATTAAACACATGATTCATGCTTTCAGATTTTTCTAAATCAAAATCTCCTATCACGTGTTCTCTAATCACTCCAACACATGAAAGGTCTACTTTCAGTTGAACTAAAACATGAAAGCAAGTTTAGCATGATTTCAATGCCTACGTAAAAGAACGCACTTAGCATGAATTTCTATACATTCCTATACATGCTCATGACCATTTCATCTTCTTTAAGCTTGCTGATTTTACATGGACTAGAAAGCATAACCCAACACACGAGAGCTACTTAATCAATTTAAATCACAACATGAGGGCAAACAAGCATGGGATTACTTACACACCACTAAGAATCGTTTCTAACATGGATTCTAGGTAATTTACACATGTAAAGCATGATCATAAGTACATTTAGTTTGTTGTTTTATCATGATTTCAGATTACCACAACATGGATCACAAATTCACAACCCTCACGTTTTGGTTTCACATATTTACACAATTTCTCATTCACATAATTTACACTTTACACATGCACATTTACACATTGTTCACATCCACAGTTCTTACACATGAACACATACACATTTTAACATTAACATTTAGTGCCGTGACACATAGTCCAAACCACCATAAGAAGGACCCATCACATCACATGCACATAGACGCCACCTAGGCAATACAGTGACGACTCTTGGACTGCGCAGACCGGGAGAACAAGTCTCCACCCTAACCAGTGGTACTTGTCCACCTCCAAGGATTCATCCTAATGCCCTTAGGATCACAACACATTGAACCTTCCCATGGGGACTTTTCCATGGTACGGTTCCACAGCCCTCTATGGAAGCAGTATCACACTTGGCACAGTTTTACACATTACACATATCGGTTTTTACACACATTTTACACATGACGCTCATATCTCATTCATTTTCTCATTCACACAAGGGTTCTGTTTTCCTAACATGATTCTACAATTAACAGGGACCACATGTTCAGTAATTTGCATAAATCAGATTACACACACATGTCACATTATTCCCACATTAACATGCATTGTTCACATCTTTGCAAGGAAAAATTCATATTTCACTATATAGTTGTCCAAACGACCTGAAAATTTAACCACATGCTGATTTCGGGTTCATGACCTCACATACAAAATTCTGGATTTTTCTGACTCATGATGCAATTACATAAAATCAAACATCAATTTTTTTCATATCATTCGTGATTCAATCAACCATGGTGCGTAACATGAAATTTCAATTTAACAGGTCACAACCCTGAACCCAATATACACGACAGCACAGGAATTTCCTGGGGATTTATTTCACAACACACGATTTACTGGAAATTTAGCAATCCTACACATGTTTTCTATTTCCCAAGTATAAATTTTCAGTAAATCACATTGACATGGGAAAATTCCAGAAAATTCAGAACAGAGACTGACGTATATAGACATGATTACAACAGGATTAGGGCATCCTAATTTCCTACGGATTATTAGTATCATGGGTGAACATACATGGCCATTATTCCACATGCATTTTAAATAAATAATAACTCAACCATCCACAAAATAAATGTCCAACCATTCTCCCACACATTCCAACATTCACATTACGTAGTATAATAGGTTTACAATATATCCTCATCGTAAAACACATCGAAAGTAATCATATATAAGGGGAGAACAGTTCACTGTTCTGCCCAGACGAACTTAACGGCGGTCTCTGGCCGTTCCAAGAGTGGACAACAAGATCGCTGGACACACATAGGGAATCTTGGCGTCAAGGCATTGACGCCAAGTTCCTTTCTGTGCAGGAACACAGACCGAACTCCAAATAAAGCAGTGAATGGGGGATCCAGGACACGAGGAAAAATACATAAAAATCATAAAACCCTACTAAACATCTACATGGACGATAGGGGTAGGTTACTTGCCTCTAGAAAATACTCCAGACGGATCTTAAAGCTTGGTGAAGCTCTCCTTGGGCAGTCCCAAGAAGCTCCCGAGAAGTCTTCACGCCGGGTTCTACGACGAAGATGACTCCAAGATGAGGTCGGGGAAGTCTCCTCCTTCACTTCAGCTAGCTCCTTGTCGTGGTAGATGGCCAGGAACAGCTTCAGATGGTCGGATTTAAGCTTGCAAAGGGTGGGGTTTTCTCACAGTTTTCTCTAGGGTTTTTCTTCTCTTTCATCTCCTCTTGCAAAGAGAGCCAAGAGAGGGCTGTTGGGGTTGCAAAAGGCTTGGTAAATAGGAGAGGGGGCTCTCCTTTCACGCAGGCTTGACAAGAAAGCCTTTCAGACTGTTGGGGACAGCTCCCCAATGGTTGGGGTAGCTTGTTCCTAGGATTTCCGGCTCTGCAACGCATGCAAGCCAGTGATATTGACGTCCACATCGCTGGACGCTGGATTTAGTGTTGGCATCCATATGGTTGACGCCTACACAACACAAATGTCCATTGATATTGACGCCAAGCTGGCCTTCGGCCAGAACTCAAAAACATGCAAGAAACCATGCATAACCTATACATATATACGTGCCATACATATGCTATCATGTACACACTAGCATCATACCATTCATACATTATTTACAACTAACTTATACACATTCATACATAAGTATAAATAGTTAATACATACGTAGATATGTACATCCATGCATACACAACATAAATTTTTACACGAAATTAAAATAATGCAACAAAATTCGAGGGCCTTAAACCCTCTCCCCCTTAAAGAAACTTCGTCCTCGAAGTTTGAACGACACTACTCAAACAAAAGGGGATACTTCTTCTTCATCGCATCCTCAAGCTCCCAAGTAGCCTCTTCTCATGAGAAGTCCTCCATAGAACTTTCACCGACGCACTCTTGTTCCCGAGATGCTGAACCTTCCGGTCAAGAATAGCTACTGGTTGCTCGACATACGACAGATCTGGCTGAAACTCCACTGGCTCATGACTAATCACATGAGACGGAACTCGGACATACTTCCTGAGCTGAAACAAGCCTCTTCCTGATAAGCTGGATCTTATCCGAAGTCTCCTGAACTAACTCCGGACCGATCAGGTGCCTATCACCGGTCTCCTCCCAACATAAAGGAGATCTGCAGGGCCGACCATACAACACCTCAAATGGAGCCATACCAATACTCGCATGAAAGCTGTTGTTGTATGCGAACTCCACAAGAGGTAAATTGTAACATCCCATGTTACCCTGACCACTCGCCCTCCTTCAAGGGTGGCGACATAGGGTATGTCGCCTTCTGAAGACGACATGAGGCATGTCGCCTTCCAGTTGGGAAGGCGACGGGCCTTATGTCGCCTTCTGTTGTGCTGCCAGCCGCATGCACTTTGTCGTTTTGCTGTCTGAAGAGAGGTGACAGGTGTCTGCATCTGGCAGTAAGGAGGCGACAGGTCCCTTGTCGCCTTCTGGTATCAGGCCTGCATGGCTGACACGTGGCGATGTCGCAGGCCGACTTGACCGTTGAGCAGGGGATAGCGACATGGCCTATGTCGCCTTCAGGGTTAGTGAAGGCAATGGGGCCCAGGTCGCCTTCTCAGTTTCAGAGGGTTAAGTGCCCAAGCCGTGAGCACAAGCCCCAGTTCGGCCTTCTCTCCGAGAAAACTCTTCTTCTCCGGCGAACTGGAGCTTGGGAGCTCCGTGGGAGGCTTGGGAGGAGCCTTCTTGGCTCTCTTGCAAGGTAAGGTGTTGTGGTTGTTTGTTCTTGTTCACCGTTGTGTTCTCCCTCTCTCACTGTTCTTCCTCTCTTTCTTGGCATGCATGGATGCTCTTCAAGGGAGAGGAGGTGCTCGGTTCGTGGGAGGAGGCTCGTGGATCGTCGGAGCTCGGAGGTGGAGGGTTGCTAGCCTACGAGAAGGGCCCTTGAGGTTGGATCTTCATCTCGACGTAGGGAACCCAAACCCTCCCCCTAGATCCACTTGCTAGGATCCTCACCCCCCTCGAAGCCTAGATCTACCATGCTAGGTTGTTTTCATGATTTGTGTGATTGTGGTTGTGTGGTGCTTTGCATGCAATGGTTGCTTGGGTTTGAGGGTTCTCCATGTTGAGTGAGATGCATGTGAGTGTAGGCTATTGTGCATGCTTGTTGGGGTTTCTAGAGGGTGGTTTGAGCTCTTTAGAACCATGTTTAATACCCTACATGTTTCCCTCCTCGCGGTGGTGATTGTAGTGTGGTTGAGGCCCTGAAGAAGGGAGCCTCGGTGTGTTGCACCCTGATAAGGCGACACCTTTGGTGTCGCCACCTGGGTGGCGACACATCGATGCGTCGCCTTCAGGAACTCTTGAAGGCGACAGCATCTATGTCGCCTTCTTGGTGGCGACATGGGGGCAGTCGCCTTCTTCCTGCTTTTCCCCGTTCCGGTTTTAGGGGCTGTTCTGGAGCACTGACATGGTTGCGACATAGCCTATGTCGCAACCAGGTCAGTAGGGTTGCGCCGACCTTGGTGTCGCCTTCCTGAAGGCGACATCAGGCCTGTCGCCTTCTCAGTCAGAGAAGGGACTTGGCAACCTGCTCAGTGTCTTGCTTCCGCTGCGACTCGGTTTTCTCGACACCTGTGCTGTTTCCTAGTACAGTGCTACTGCTAGTCGTTCTCTTTTCGCCCGGTGCTAGGCACTTGAGGGCTTGTCCGTGAGACAGGTTGTTACCGTTACCTGGGGCCCTCGGTTCCCACGCGTCTGTGTCAGAGGGTGTTGCTCCAGACGGCGGGGTTTGCTCGAGTCATTGACTCTGGTAGCAGTAGGGGAAAACAGTGGGACAGCGACGTGGTCGTTTGTGGAGCTCTCTTAGCTGAGGCTGGGACGCCGGTAGTGTGTGACTCGTACGGCGCAGTTCAGCTAGTCCGTTCTCACTGCCTCACTCTACGTGGTTCCGGTACCACCTAGAGGTGTCAGGCGTGGGACCGTAGTCCGGCCAGACTACGGCAGTTTGTGGTTACTTGTGGTTCCGCGTCTCACTCCGACGGGAGGTGTTAGACATGGACCGTTGGTCGAGGGTAAGACGCGTGGCGCTCCTGACCGGCTGACTAGAGTAGTGTACTGTAGCTAGTGTGCTTGTCCAGGCAGTTCGATGTCTGTGTTTACAGCTAGGTTCTTGTGGTGCCTTGGTTTACATGGGTTTTTCCGGTCCCGCCGAGTGGCTTAGACCGACGACTGTGTAGTTCTTTCACGCTTCCGCACTTTACTCTGTTTAGTAGATTAGACTTTACTGCTTTATTTAAATATTGCTCTAGTCTATCTATATATGCTTGTGGAACCAGTGGGAGATTGGTAGTCCCTACTGGGCTTCTTCGTGAAGCTCACTCCCTGTTTTGCAGGTGAGACTTCACAGCAGTTCCCTCCGCGGCGTAGCGAGGAGACGGGCCCGTAGTAGTCGGCGTCTCTAGTGGCAGTGTTTCCCCCAGTTTGTACTTCACCCTCGGGGTATGCCCCTAAGGGACGTGTTATTCCTTTTTCCTTTCTGCACTTGTACTAGACTTGCACGTTGTGTTAGACTTCTTCTTGCACTAGTTGGTACATCTTTAGTACGTTTGTCGTTACTTACTTTCCGTCACATATCTAGTTAGACCGATCCGTTAGCCCTTCCGGGTCTCCGGACCCGTGGGCGGCGGTGCCGGCGGTCGGATCCTTGGTGGGAGCCGGGGACCCGGGCGCCGGGGCCGTTACGGTGGTATCAGAGCAAGGGGTCTATCAAGACTTGTGGTGGAAATGAGTAATGACGTAAAGTCCCTTAGGAAGTATAAGTGAACACTGCTAGCCGTCGGAGTCTTAAGTGTCATTAACTAAATCTGGCTATTTTGCAGATCATGCCTCCACGCACTCGCAGGCAGGCTCATAACTTGGTGGAGCGTCAAGAGACTGAGTCGGACAGTTCGGTTGCTGCCGAGCAGGTGCCGTTCGGTGCTCAGCCCCAGCAGTTCGAGCAGCCAGACGACCCGTTGCCGCAGGGAGGACCGCAGCAGCAGCAGGGGCAGCAGTGGTATCCACCTGCACCCCCGCCGGCCGTCATGGAGCAGTGGTGGAGAGCGATGTTTCAGGGTCCGTGGCAGTACCCGCCGCAGCAGCAGTACCAGCCGTACCAGCAGATGCCAGCAGGAGGTCCGCAGTTTGCAGAGATGGCAGCAGAGGAGCAGCCACCACCGACCCCGCAGGCAGCACCGGTTCAGCCAGAGGTACCACCCGTAGTTCGGCAGCAGACTCCAGTAGCAGCAGCAGCACCTGAGGACCGCACCGTGCTTCTGGAGAGGTTCCTTCATCTTCGACCTCCTACATTTGCAGGCAACCGCGATCCGGATAGAGCAGAGAGTTGGGTCCATGAGCTCGAGCGCACCTTCGAGACCATGGACTGTGCAGAGTTGGATCAGGTTCGTTTGGCAGTATATCAGCTGAAGGGGTCAGCCCATGGGTGGTGGCGAGCAGTGAGGCTGACCAGGTTTCAGGGCAGGAGGTTGGAGCAGATCTCTTGGCAGCAGTTTCTCGAGGCCTTCCTCGGCAAGTACCTTCCCGACTATGTCAGCCGGGAGAGGAGGGACTTGTTCCACGAGTTAGTCCAGGGAGACTTAACCGTGGGACAGTACCATCAGAGGTTTCTGTAGCTACTTCGACATGTTCCCCACGTGGCAGCTAGTGAGCAGGCTCGTACCGAGTGGTTCATTAGCGGGCTACGTCCCGACTTGAGGTGGGCCATGGCTGGTCACCTATGCGACACCTTGTTAGTAGCAGTGGCGAGAGCTACGGCCCTGGAGCGGGAGTGTCGGTTTCAGCCGCAGCAGAGTGGAGGTTCAGGGAGATCTTCTCCATACCAGCGCCCCGCAGGCAGTCGGGGGAGTGTGTCTTCTTCTTCCTCTTCGGGAACAGGCGGTGCAGGCCTGACCTCGAAGTTGAAGAAGTTGTTCACTCGTGGAGGCAGGCGTCACTCGCAGCAGCAGAGGCGTCAGACCTTGCAGTTTCCAGCAGAGCACTCCGTCCAGCAGGGAGCAGAGCAGAGCCAGCAGGGTACGGGTTGTTACCACTGCGGTCAGGAGGGGCACTTCAGGCGAGAGTGTCCGTTGAGGCAGCAGCAGGAGCAGGCACCTCAGGCGCAGTACCGTCCACCCCAGCCACCTCAGCGCCAGTAACAGTACCAGGGCCAGCAGCAGCAGCAGCGTCTGCAGCAGTAGCAGCAGCGTCAGCAGCAGCAACCTCAGCGAGGTCATGGACGCGGTCGGGTGATGAACATCACCAGAGAGGAGGCGGAGGCCTCTAACCTGGTCGTCGGTACGATTCCCATCCTTGGTAGAGCTGCTAGAGTTTTGATTGATCCGGGTGCTACGCACTGTTTTGCTTCAGAGGAGTTCTTTGCTACTTTGACCGAGTTTGCTCCGGAGCGGACCTGCGACCTAGCTGTTGAGCTTCTGACGGGTGACTTCGTTCGTACCCTTGGTTAATTGGAGGGTGTCACCGTCGAGGTGCAGAGCCACCAGCTACCAGCCAGACTGTTTGCCTTACAGCTCCACGACTTCGATGCCATTTTGGGCATGGACTGGTTAGAGGCACACTCTGCTTTGGTAGATTGTCAGCGGAAGACCGTGCGGTTCGAGTTACTTGGAGCACCTGTGCTTTGCTTCCGAGGTACCCGGTCTGTCCGCCGACCCTTTGTTTCTTTCTGTAGAGCTCCGCGTCTTATCCGAGATGGTTGTGTTGCTTTCCTGGCTTCCGTTTGTGCCTCGGACTCGGGTGAGTTGGCTGTTTCTGACGTGCCGGTTGTTTGTGAGTTTGCTGACGTGTTTCCGGAGGATCTACCTGGGTTGCCGCCTGAGCGGGAGGTAGATTTCTCCATTGAGTTGCTTCCGGGAACGATGCCTGCGTCCAAGGCACCGTACCGGATGGCGCGGCGGTGCTGCAGGGAGTTGAAGCGCCAACTAGAGGAGTTGCTTGCATTGGGCTTCATTCGTCCTAGCCGCTCGCCGTGGGGAGCGCCTGTGTTGTTTGTGAGGAAGAAGGATGGTAGCCTGAGAATGTGTATTGATTATCGTCAGCTGAATCAGGTTACCGTGAAGAATAAGTATCCTTTGCCCAGGATCGATGACCTTTTTGACCAGTTGCAGACAGCTTCAGTGTTCTCGAAGATCGACTTGAGGTCGGGTTACTACCAGTTGCGGATTCGGGAGTCAGATGTTCCGAGATCAGCTTTTCGCACCCGCTACGGCCACTTCGAGTTTGTCGTGATGCCTTTTGGGCTCACGAATGCCCCAGCAGCGTTCATGGAGATGATGAATAGTGTTTTCAGCGAGTACCTGGACCGGTTCGTGGTGGTGTTCGTCGACGACATCCTGGTGTACTCAGCGACGGCGGAGGAGCACGAGGTTCACTTGAGACTGGTTTTGCAAACTTTGAGGAGTCACCAACTTTATGCCAAGTTCAGCAAGTGTGAGTTTTCGCTAAAGGAGGTGCACTTCCTTGGGCACGTTGTTTCTGGTGCAGGTGTGGCGGTCGATCCCGCCAAGGTTGAGGCTGTCGTTTCGTGGGGCCAGCCCACTTCAGTTGCTGAGGTTCGCAGTTTCCTAGGGCTGGCAGGCTACTACCGGAGGTTTCTGCAGGACTTCGCCAGAGTTGCAGAGCCTTTTACCTATTTGACCAGGCAGGAGACCCGGTTTGTATGGACAACAGAGTGCGAGCAGAGTTTCCAGGAGCTGAAGAGTCGGCTGACTTCAGCTCCGATCCTTGTTGTTCCTTCTGGCACTGGCGGCTTTGTTGTCTACACAGACGCTTCGGGTACTGGTTTGGGTGCTATGTTGATGCAGCACGGTCGAGTAGTTGCCTATACTTCTCGTCAGCTGAAGAAGCATGAGCAGAACTACCCGACGCACGACCTGGAGCTTGCAGCGGTCGTGTTTGCCCTGAGGTTGTGGAGGCACTACTTGTACGGTGAGGTGTTCGAGGTCTTCACCGACCACCGCAGCTTACAGTACGTCTTCACGCAGAGGGATCTCAACCTCAGGCAGCGCAGGTGGCTCGAATACTTGAAGGACTATGACTTTAGTCTTTCTTATCACCCAGGGAAGGCTAACGTCGTGGCAGATGCTTTGAGTAGGAGAGCCCACTTGAGTTCTTTGTTGGTTAGACACTGGAGACTCTTGGAGGACGCCGCGCAGAGTGTGTTTGTGCCGTCGAGCCTCCGGGAGAGGGCAGTGGCAGCCGTCCTGACCGTTCGTCCGTGGATCCTTCAGCAGGTACTTGAGGCTCAGTGTGCAGACGAGGACTTGGCAGACGTGTTGCGGTTGCCCGAGGTAGCACTGGACGAGGACAGCGAGGTTCGTTTCCGAGGCAGACTCTACGTTCCACGGGACGCCAGGGAGGAGGTACTGTCCGAGGCTCACCGGTCGCGATACTCTATTCATCCAGGCTCTACCAAGATGTACCATGACTTGAGGGTACTCTTTTGGTGGCCGGGGATGAAGAGAGATATCGCCGAGTTTGTTTCGCACTGCCTTACCTGCCAACAGGTGAAGGCAGAGCACCAGCATCCTGGTGGTGAGTTGCAGTCGCTTCCCATTCCAGTGTGGAAGTGGGAGCATGTCACCACGGACTTTGTTTCTGGTTTACCTCATACCTCTCAGGGGCACGACAGCGTTTGGGTCATCATTGACAGGTTGACGAAGACCGCTCGCTTTCTTCCAGTCAGAGCAGCTTGGTCAGTTGACAGACTTGCTCGGTTGTTTGTGGACAAAGTGGTGCCTTTGCACGGAACCCCATCTCTATTGTTTCATATAGAGATCCGAGGTTCACCTCTCGTTTCTGGTGCAGCTTTCAGCGGGCACTTGGCACTGAGCTGAGGCTGAGTTCGGCGTACCACCCACAGACAGACGGGCAGTCTGAGCGGACTATACAGACCCTCGAGGACTTGTTGAGAGCATGTTGCCTAGACTGGGGTGGCACGTGGGAGTCGCACCTTCCCATGGTGGAGTTTTCCTATAATAATAGCTTTCACTCCAGCATCGGGATGGCGCCCTACGAGGCTCTATATGGTCGGCCGTGCAGGACACCGTTGCACTGGCACGAGGTTGGTGAGAGGCAGTTGCTGGGTCCGGAGCTAGTTCAGCAGTGTGCAGACTCAGTGAGGCTGATCCGGCAGAGGTTGCAGACAGCGCAGAGCAGACAGAAGAGCTACGCCGACGTCCGCAGGAGACCGCTTTAGTTCGAGGTTGGCGACAGAGTGTTCCTTCGGATCTCGCCTACCAAAGGCGTTCTCAGGTTTGGGAAGAAGGGCAAGCTCAGCCCGAGGTTTGTTGGCCCTTTTTCCATCCTGGAGCGTGTGGGTGAGGTCGCTTACCGGTTAGCCCTTCCGTCTGAGTTGGCAGGTGTTCACGACGTCTTCCATGTTTCGCAGCTGAGGAAGTACATGCCAGATCTGTCGCATGTGCTCGACTACTCGTAGCTTGAGGACGCCACAGACTTGTCCGTGCCGGAGTACCCAGTCAGCGTGGTGGACCGCAGAGTGCAGCAGCTTTTTAGGAGGAGTATCCCACTCGTCAAGGTGGTTTGGGAGCACCGCGCTGGTGGCGAGGCCACTTGGGAGCGTAAGGATGAGATGCGGGAGCAGTTTCCTTACTTGTTCGAGTGACAGGTACGCTGTTTTACTTTTGTTCCTCTGGTTTTGCCCTGAATTTCGAGGACGAAATTATATTTTTTGTTGGTTAGATTGTAACATCCCATGTTACCCTGACCAGTCGCCCTCCTTCAACGGTGGCGACATAGGGTATGTTGCCTTCTAAAGACGACATGAGGCATGTCGCCTTCCAGTTGGGAAGGCGACGGGCCTTATGTCGCCTTCTGTTGTGCTGCTAGCCGCATGCACTTTGTCATTTTGCTGTCTGAAGAGAGGTGGCAGGTGTCTGCATCTGGCAGTAAGGAGGCGAGAGGTCCTTTGTTGCCTTCTGGTGTCAGGCCTGCATGGCTGACACGTGGCGATGTCGCAGGCCGACTTGACCGTTGAGCAGGGGATAGCGACATGGCCTATGTCGCCTTCAGGGTTAGTGAAGGCGACGGGGCCCATGTCGCCTTCTCAGTTTCAGAGGGTTAAGTGCCCAATCCATGAGCACAAGCCCCAGTTCGGCCTTCTCTCCGAGAAAACTCTTCTTCTTCGGCGAACTGGAGCTTGGGAGCTCCGTGGGAGGCTTGGGAGGAGCCTTCTTGGCTCTCTTGCAAGGTAAGGTGTTGTGGTTGTTTGTTCTTGTTCTCCCTTGTGTTCTCCCTCTGTCACTGTTCTTCCTCTCTTTCTTGGCATGCTTGGATGCTCTTCAGGGGAGAGGAGGTGCTCGGTTCGTGGGAGGAGGCTCGTGGATCATCGGAGCTCGGAGGTGGAGGGTTGCTAGCCTACGAGAAGGGCCCTTGAGGTTGGATCTTCATCTCAAGGTAAGGAACCCAAACCCTCCCCCTAGATCCACTTGCTAGGATCCTCACCCCCTTCCAAGCCTAGATCTACCATGCTAGGTTGTTTTCATGCTTTGTGTGATTGTGGTTGTGTGGTGCTTTGCATGCAATGGTTGCTTGGGTTTGAGGGTTCTCCATGTTGAGTGAGATGCATGTGAGTGTAGGCTATTGTGCATGCTTGTTGGGGTTTCTAGAGGGTGGTTTGAGCTCTTTAGAACCATGTTTAATACCCTACATGTTTCCCTCCCCGCGGTGGTGATTGTAGTGTGGTTGAGGCCCTGAAGAAGGGAGCCTCGGTGTGTTGCACCCTGATAAGGCGACACCTTTGGTGTCGCCACCTGGGTGGCGACACATTGATGCGTCGCCTTCAGGAACTCCTGAAGGCGACAGCATCTATGTCGCCTTCTTGGTGGCGACATGGGGGCAGTCGCCTTCTTCCTGCTTTTCCCCGTTCCGGTTTAGGGGCTGTTCTGGAGCACTGACATGGTTGTGACATAGCCTATGTCGCAACCAGGTCAGTAGGGTTGCGCCGGCCTTGGTGTCGCCTTCCTGAAGGCGACATCAGGCCTATCGCCTTCTCAGTCAGAGAAGGGACTTGGCAACCTGCTCAGTGTCTTGCTTCCGCTGTGACTCGGTTTTCTCGGCACCTGTGCTGTTTCCTAGTACAGTGCTACTGCTAGTCGTTCTCTTTTCTTGTCCGTGAGACAGGTTGTTACCGTTACCTGGGACCCCTGGTTCCCGCGCGTCTGTGTCAGAGGATGTTGCTCCAGACGGCGGGGTTTGCTCGAGTCGTTGACTGTGGTAGCAGTAGGGGAAAACGGTGGGACAGCGACGTGGTCGTTTGTGGAGCTCTCTTAGCTGAGGCTGGGACGCCGGTAGTGTGTGACTCGTACGGTGCAGTTCAGCTAGTCCGTTCTCACTGCCTCACTCTACGTGGTTCCGGTAACACCTAGAGGTGTCAGGCGTGGGACCGTAGTCCGGCTAGACTACGGCAGTTTGTGGTTGCTTGTGATTCCGCGTCTCACTCCGACGGGAGGTGTTAGACATGGACCGTTGGTCGAGGGTAAGAAGCGTGGCGCTCCTGACCGGCTGACTAGAGTAGTGTACTGTAGCTAGTGTGCTTGTCCAGGCAGTTCGATGTCTGTGTTTACAGCTAGGTTCTTGTGGTGCCTTGGCTTACACGGGTTTTTCCGGTCCCGCCGAGTGGCTTAGACCGACGACTGTGTAGTTCTTTCACGCTTCCGCACTTTACTCTATTTAGTAGATTAGACTTTACTGCTTTATTTAAATAATATTACTCTAGTCTTTCTATATATGCTTGTGGAACCAGTGGGAGATTGGTAGTCCCTACTGGGCTTCTTCGTGAAGCTCACTCCCTATTTTGCAGGTGAGACTTCACAGCAGTTCCCTCCACGACGTAGCGAGGAGACGGGCCCGTAGTAGTCGGCATCTCTAGTGGCAGTGTTTCCCCCAGTCTGTACTTCACCCTTGGGGTATGCCCCTAAGGGACGTGTTATTCCTTTTTCCTTTCTGCACCTATACTAGACTTGCACGTTGTGTTAGACTTCTTCTTGCACTAGTTGGTACATCTTTAGTACGTTTGTCGTTACTTACTTTCCGTCACATATCTAGTTAGACCGATCCGTTAGCCCTTCCGGGTCTCCGGACCCGTGGGCGGCGGTGCCGACGGTCGGATCCTTGGTGGGAGCCGGGGACCCGGGCGCCGGGGCCGTTACATAAATGATGCTCCCAATCATCCTTCCAATCCAATACACACGCTCTCAGCATATCCTCGAGCGTCTGGATAGTCCTATCGGACTATCCATCAGTCTGGGGATGAAACGCTGAACTGAGCTTCAGCTCCGAACCTAAAGCATTCTGAAGACCCTTCCACAACCTCGAAGTAAATCTCAGATCTCGATCCGAAATGATCGACTGCGGCACACCATGCAATCTAACGACACTACTAACATACAATCTAGCTAAACTCTCTATTGACTGCTTCTTCTTCATAGGCAAGAAATGAGCAGTCTTCGAGAATCTATCTACAACTACCTAAATCGAGTCGTTGCCCCTCCTAGATCGAGGCAAACCCGAAACAAAGTCCATAGTGACAGCTTCCCACTTCCACACTGGGATGTCCATCCTTTGCATAAGGCCAGATGGTCGCTGTCGCTCGGCCTTCACTTGCTGGCATACTAAACACCGGGATACATAATCCGCTACATCCTTCTTCATGCCAGACCACCAAAAGGATCTCTTCGAATCCTGGTACATCTTCGTGTTACCCGGATGAATAGAGAATCGCGATCTATGAGCCTCCGCTAACATATGCTCACGGACATCTACTAAATCAGGGACACAAACACGGTGATGAAATCTAATCACACCGTCCTCATCACGAGCAATGCCTGCCTTGCCCACTAACTCTAAGAGTCTAGGGTTGGCTTTCTATTGCCCGATCACCTCATCCAAAACCGAGGACCTAAGAGATAACTGAGCTACAAAAGCCTGGCATAGCGATGGCTCTAACTCAGTCAACGCGCAAGCCGCATCCTCCAACATCTTCCAACCCTGCTGGAGAAATGGCCTCTTTCTACTCAGAGCATCCGCTACGACATTCGCCTTTCCAGGGTGATACTGAAGGTCGAAGTCATAGTCCTTCAAGAACTCAATCCATCTTCTCTGCCTCAGGTTTAGTTCCTTTTGGGAGAAAAGATACTTCAAGCTCTTGTGGTCGGTAAACACCTCAAATCTGACACCATAAAGATAGTGCCTCTAGATCTTTAGTGCATGAACCACTGCTGCGAGCTCCAAGTCATGAGTCGGATAGTTCTTCTCATGATCCTTCAACTGACGAGAAGCATAAGCCACTACCCTTTCCTGCTGCATTAGCACACAGCCTAAACCAATCCGAGACGCATCCGTGTAGATAGCAAAACCCTCTACACCGCTCGGTAAGACTAACACCGGGGCTGTCGTGAGCTTAGTCTTCAACAATTGAAAACTACTCTCACACTTCTCGGACCAAACAAACTTCACTCCCTTTCTGGTGAGCTGAGTCAAAGGGGCGGCGATGGATGAAAATCCCTCAATAAATCGCCGATAGTAACCAGCTAAACCAATAAAACTACAAATCTCCGAAGGGGTCTTGGGAACCTCCCAATCCATAACTGCCTGGACCTTTGCTGGATCCACTGCAACACCAGCACCGGAGATAACATGCCCGAGGAAATGAACCTCACGCAACCAAAAATCGCACTTGCTGAACTTAGCATACAGCTTGTGCTCACGAAGAACCTCTAACACTATCCTCAAATGCTGACGGTGTGTGGCCTCGTCCGAAGAGTAGACCTACACATCATCAATAAACACTACGACAAAGCTATCTAAATATGGCCTAAACACCCTGTTCATGAGATCCATGAACGCTGCAGGGGCGTTGGTCAATCCGAAAGGAAGGACCAAAAACTCATAATGTCCATAACGGGATCTGAATGCCGTCTTGGACACATCCTCACTCCGAATCCTCAACTGATGATAACCAGATCACAAATCAATCTTAGAAAATACTGATGCATCTTGCAACTGGTCAAACAAATCATCAATACGAGGTAAGGGATACCTGTTCTTCACAGTCACTTGGTTCAGCTTCCTATAATCAATGCATAACCTAAGTGACCCGTCTTTCTTCTTGACGAATAATACAGGTGCGCCCCAAGGGGAAACGCTAGGGTGAATAAACCCCTTATCAAGCAACTCTTGCAATTGCCTCCTCAACTCGGCTAACTCCGCAGGTACCATCCGATATGGAGCCTTCGAGATAGGAGAGGTGCCCGGAAGCAACTCTATGGTAAACTCTATCTTTCTATCCGGTGGCAATCCAGACAAGTCATCAGGAAAGACATCTGGAAAATCTTGCACTACCTCAATCTCTGCAAGAGTAGGTGACTCATCAGCCTCTGGTACTAGCACCACGCTGGCAAGAAAAGCATCACAACCCTTGTTTACCATGCGCATCGCCTTCATGGCAGAGATGACTAACTTTCCCGCCAAGTTCCTTGGTAAGGGATGAGAGAACTCGTCCTCACCAGGAATGCGGAAAACAATCCTCTTCCGACGACAATCCACTAATGCATAGTGCTCCTCTAGCCAATCCAGACCAAGAATAGCATCTTAGTCCTTCATCTTTAGCAAGAAGAAACACCCATCTAGGATTCTATCCTCAATGCACACAGTTAACGACGGAATGCACTTCCTAGTCGATACCGTACCCGCAGGGGTGTGCACAGACAAAGGGACCTCTAAATCCTCAGACTCTACACCTGACTCTAGGGCTAACTGCCTAGCGAACCGCTTGGAAATGAACGAGTGAGTAGCACCCGTATCAAATAAAACCCGAGCGTGCACACCTAGAAGTAAAACCGTACCTTCGGTGACATGCTCTGCCTGCTCGGCGTCCTCGCGCGCTAAAGCAAACACTCGAGCTGGGGCTCGAGCCTTCCTAGTCTTCCTGTAGCTAGCGCTGCTGCCGCTACCACTGCTGGGGCTGGCGCTCCACGCTGGACTCCCTGCTGAAGTCTCGAACAATCCTTGATCTTGTGGTCGTTGCTTCCGCACTTCAAGCACATTCCCGTAATCATCCAACATTCGGAACCACCATGTGTCCTCCCACAGTGGGGACACTCTTTCTTCACACCAGGGGAACGTACAGAAGGTACCTGAGAACTACCGACTGCCACTGATCGCGGTTGTGTCGGGTACACCGCTTTCTTCTTGTCCTGCCGCTGGAACGTGGCTGCAGGTCTCTTCTGTGAAGCCTTCTTCTCTTCAAGGTATTGCTCCATCTCACCCTCCTGCCTACAAGCAGCACTGAGGGCCTCGTCCAAAGTGCGGTGATCGAACGCCACAAGTCTCGTCCTCAATGATGGCTTCAGACCCATCACGAACTTCTTTGTCTTCCTGCGCTCGTCTGTCACGATATGAGGTGCATATTTAGAGAGTTCAGAAAATCTTGCCTTATATTCTAGCACGGTCATGGAGCCTTGAGCCAAAGAGAGGAACTCCTGCTCCATCCGATCTTGAATATGCTCGGGACGAACTTGGCACGAAAGAGCCTCACGAACTCGTCCCAAGCAACATCATATCCGTCCTCAAACCGGGTACGCAACAATGAAGCCCACCATACATCAGCTCTTTCCTACAGTACACCGCTCATAAGCACCATCTAAACAAATCTAACTTAACAGAACATACAAACATATAAACTAAAGCATACATGTAGCATGTAGGTGGCTAATGTGACCTTATCCTCATCTGCACACCTGATGGCTCGGAAGATCTTTTCTATCTCCCTCATCCAGCTTTCAGCCAACAATGGATCGCTCTCCCCCTTAAAAGAGGGTGGCAGCATCCTCTTGAATCTTTCCATGGTAGAAGGTCCACCATGGTCCTGAGCTGGTACTTGAGCCTGCTACAGTACACAGCAAGCAATACACAATCAACATAATATCGCATAATTAAATAAAACAAATTATTATTCATTTTATTAGTCTAACCTGAGCCTCCAACTGTGCCTGGAGTGCTGCCTGAGTATGAGCCTGCGTCTGCATGGCTTGCACCAGACCTTGCATGAATACTCCATAATCCACAGGCGGCGGTGGGGGAAGTACAAGACCCTGCGGTGTCGGGGCCTGCTGCTCCGCCCGCTCGTCACGTCTTGGCTCGTCCTCACGGGCCGTCGCTCTGTCACGCCTACCTCTCGAAGCCATGGCTGTAATAAATTTCAGCCACCATTAGAGCTAGGTTACTAAGTTTTCTAACCATTTTCTTATCTATTTTTCATTCATTATTAATCAATTCTACACATGTGGACATACTTAGCATGCAATGGGGATGTAGACATGTATATATATTCATGTGCAATCTCAACCGGTTGCTCTGATACCAATCTCTGTAGCGACCCTCATTATATCGGTACGGTTGTACCAACCCACGTCGATAT
Organism: Colocasia esculenta; assembly: GCA_014218235.1. Lineage (NCBI taxonomy): Eukaryota > Viridiplantae > Streptophyta > Magnoliopsida > Alismatales > Araceae > Colocasia > Colocasia esculenta. The sequence goes on along the minus strand of CM024763.1, from coordinate 89,666,083 downwards.
AGTGAACGTTGCCACAGTGGGACATTTACCCAACAATAACAGTTAGTTGAGATACACGTGAATATAAGAACAGAGTAGCGGAAGTAAAAGAACCACTGTCTTCATTTCATTCATCATCCACATTTAACATACATGATTGCAATAACATTTCAAGAACTAAAAGTCCACATAATTAAATTGCTGAAAATCAAATACATAATTGTCCACACTTAAACATTCTTCCATGATAATGCTAGTACAATGTTGCAATTACATACTATGAAATCAAAATATCGCAAAGTACACCAACGATCTAATCTCCACGCTCGGAGTCGGTCTCCACTGCCTCCTCCGCAAGTGTGTCGTCACCAACTATGCCTGTACGCCGAAGCAAGTAATGAGTCTAAAAGACTCAGCAATTAACTCTACACATACCATACATGTACATGTCATAGCAGGTTTTACATACACATTTACAAGACACAATCATGTAGCATGCTTGTCATTGAAATTAACAACCTATCATGGTGGTTCTACTAATTAAACACATAATTCATGCTTTCAGATTTTTCTAAATCAAAATCTCCTATCACGTGTTCTCTAATCACTCCAACACATGAAAGGTCTACTTTCAGTTGAACTAAAACATGAAAGCAAGTTTAGCATTGTAAGGCCCTCAAATTTTGTCCTTATTATTTTATTATGTGTAATTTTATGCTTGTATATGTATATGCATTATCATATAAGTATTATGCATACTTTAGCTTGGTGTACTTATGAATGTATGTATATACTTAGTTGTATATATTATCGGTGGATTTCGTGGCATAATGAGTGTGTACATTACACCCTATGTATTGCATGCATGAACTTAGGAGAAATTAGGGTTTTGCATGGTTTTGGGTTCTGGCCGAAGGGTTAGTCGACGTCAACATGAATGGACGTTCACTTATTGTTAACGTCCATATCGGTGGACGTCTATTAGTAAATAGACGGCCTTATCGGTGGACGTCTACATCCTGACAGGCCAGTCCGCAGCAGCATGGTGTGCCATGCTTGATGGGGCGTGGCAACCACTCCCCCAACGGCTCCTTGGCCTTCCAACCGACCTCTTGCGTGGGGTGAGAGGGTCCTCTCTTAAGAGAGCCCTTGTTGCAACCTCTAGAGCTCTCTTGGCTCTTGCAAAGAGAAAACAAAAACCCTAGTGAGCTGTGAGAAAACCTGAGGTTTGAGAGCTTTGATCCGGCGATCCAAGGCTCTTCCTGGCGATCTACTTCGACAAGGAGGAAGACAACACATCCGACTACACATCCCCAGCCCCGAATTTCAGAGGGGAGCATCACAGAAGCCGGAGTGGAGGCATCTTGGAGGCTTCTTGGGACTGCCCAAGGAGAGTTTCTCCAACCATTTGATCCCTTTAGGAGTTTTTCCAAAGGCAAGTAACCCTTGCACCTTATCCATGTATGTGTCTAGGAGGTTTTTATCATTTTTATGGATTTTCCTCGTGTCCTGGATCCCCTACATTCACCATTCTTTAGAGCTCGGACTGTGTTTTTGCACAGGTCCGAACTTGACGGCAAGGTCTATTGCCGTTGACATCTTGAGTCAGCGGCTAACGATGTTGCCGCCAACTCTTGTGAACGGCCAGAGTATGCCGTTAAGTTCTTCTTGACAGAACAGTGAACTGTTCTGCCCTATATCTTTAATTTCCGGACTTTGGCGCATGAGGATATAATGTAAATTTTATATGTTATGTAAAATAGATAATGTGATGTGTGTGAAAATTTCTGTATTTTTCTGTGAATGGCATAATTTATTAGAATTATTGAAAGGCATGTGTAAGGAGGATATTATGCATGTTTAATTTTGTTCCTATGATTTATGAGGAATTAAATGCTGTAGAATTTTATGAAACATGTCTATATGTATCAGTCCATGCCCTGCAAATTTGAGGATTTTTACATGGCTATGTGAATTATTGAAATTTCTGTAATGGGAATGGAAGCATGAGTAGGTTAATGAATAATTCATGGTAAATTTTGTGTCATGCAATAAATCTGGGAAAATTTCTTGTGCCAATATGTATGTGTATTCATGACTGTGCATGATCAAATCTGAAATCCATGTCATGTTCTATGTTAACTTAGTTTATGAATGGCATGAAACTGGGTGTTTCAATTTCTATAAATACATGTGAATTTAGAAAAATGTGAAAATTTGTATGTGTGTTATTATACCCGAAAACAGCATGTGGTTAAATTTTCAGGAAAATTTGATAACAGTAGCCTACACTATGAGGTTTCCATGTGAAAATGAGTTATAAATACATGTACCATGATTAAGGTTAAATGAGGTGTGCTCCAATTAATCCATGAGAGCTACTAAATGCTTGATTTCTGTTATTAGTGGCATCATGCTAGGAATGAACAGAACCATGTGCATAAATAAGAAAGTGTGAATATCATATGTAAAACGTGTGTTAATCGGAATATGTAATGTGTAAAATGTGTCGTGTGTGACACTGCTTCCATAGAGGGCTGTGGAACTGTACCATGGAAAAGTCCCCATGGGAAGGTTCAATGTGTTAAGATATCCTAAGGGCATTAGGATGAAATCCTGGAGGTGGACAAGTACCACTGGTTAGGGTGGAGACGTGTTCTCCCGGTCTGCGCAGTGCCAAGAGTCATCACTGTATTGTCTAGGTGATGTGCTATGTGTTATGTGTATGTGATGTGTCCTTCTAGTGGTGGTTTGGACTATGTGTCACGACAAATAAATTGTGAAATGTGTATATGTGAATATGTGTAAATTGTGTATATGTAAACATGTGAATGTGAAATGTGAAATCATGTGAACTATTTATGTTAGAATGAGAGTATGTGTACATGTGCAATGTTTGAAAAATGAACCATGAGAAATATGGGAATGTGTAACCATGTGAAGTGAATGTGTTAGAGTATGAGACGATAATTCATGCTATGATATTTCTAGTTCCATGTAAAATGCTAACATGTTATAGTCAAATTGGGAGTGTAGTCTTCATGTGATTAAATGAGTAGAAAGCATGTGATAGAAGTGTTATTTGAAACATCTTAAACCATGTACCATGTGTTTTGATTTGGTAGAATTACCATGATAGGTTGTCTCTTATTAATGTTCAAGCATGTTGTATGTTGCCTTGCAAATTGAATTAGTGGAACCTACTGTGATGTATGCATGAATGATGTGTATGGAGTTACTTGCTGAGTCTTTTAGACTCATTACTTGCTTCGGCGTACAGGTTTAGTTGGTGACCCGGTACCTTTGGAGGAGACCGTGGAGAGTGACTCCGAGCGCGGAGATTAGTTGGCGGAGTCTTCGTTGTGCCCCTTTTTGTTTCATAGTATGTAAATTGGGACTTGTATTAGAGTTATCATTTTGTAATTGTGGACAAATTATGTATTAAAATGTAGAACATTAATCTTGTGGACAATGTATTTTGGTTTAATTTCAATTATGAAAGTTTAGTCTTTTAATTGCTATATGGATTATGTATGTTAAATGTGGATGATGAAATGTGATGACAGTTAGTCCTTTACTTCCGCGACTCTGTATCTATATTTGTGTACATCTCAATCAATTGTTAGTGTCGGGTCAATGTCCGCTGTGGTGATCTTCGTCGTGCCGACGTGGGTTGGTACAACCGTACCGGTATAATGAGGGTCGTCACAAGCATGATTTCAATGCCTACGTAAAAGAACGCACTTAGCATGAATTTCTATACATTCCTATACATGCTCATGACCATTTCATCTTCTTTAAGCTTGCTGATTTTACATGGACTAGAAAGCATAACCCAACACACGAGAGCTACTTAATCAATTTAAATCACAACATGAGGGCAAACAAGCATGGGATTACTTACACACCACTAAGAATCGTTTCTAACATGGATTCTAGGTAATTTACACATGTAAAGCATGATCATAAGTACATTTAGTTTGCTGTTTTATCATGATTTCAAATTACCACAACATGGATCACAAATTCACAACCCTCACGTTTTGGTTTCACATTTTTACACAATTTCTCATTCACATAATTTACACTTTACACATGCACATTTACACATTGTTCACATCCACAGTTCTTACACATGAACACATACACATTTTAACATTAACATTTAGTGCCGTGACACATAGTCCAAACCACCATAAGAAGGACACATCACATACACATAGACGTCACCTAAGCAATACAGTGACGACTCTTGGACTGCGCAGACCGGGAGAACAAGTCTCCACCCTAACCAGTGGTACTTGTCCACCTCTAGGATTTCATCCTAATGCCCTTAGGATCACAACACATTGAACCTTCCCATGGGGACTTTTCCATGGTACGATTCCACAGCCCTCTATGGAAGCAGTATCACACTTGGCACAGTTTTACACATTACACATATCGGTTTTTACACACATTTTACACATGACGCTCATATCTCATTCATTTTCTCATTCACACAAGGGTTCTGTTTTCCTAACATGATTCTACAATTAACAGGGATCACATGTTCAGTAATTTGCATAAATCAGATCACACACACATGTCACATTATTCCCACATTAACATGCATTGTTCACATCTTTGCAAGGAAAATTCATATTTCACTATATAGTTGTCCAAACGACCTGAAAGTTTAACCACATGCTGATTTCGAGTTCATGACCTCACATACAAAATTCTGGATTTTTCTGACTCATGATGCAATTACAGAAAATCAAACATCAATTTTTTTCATATCATTCGTGATTCAATCCACTATGGTGCGTAACATGAAATTTCAGTTTAACAGGTCATAACCCTGAACCCAATATACACAACACCATAGGAATTTCCCGGGGATTTATTTCACAACACACGATTTACTGGAAATTTAGCAATCCTACACATGTTTTCTATTTCCCAAGTATAAATTTTCAGTAAATCACATTGACATGGAAAATTTTCAGAAAATTCAGAACAGAGACTGACGTATATAGACATGATTACAACAGGATTAGGGCATCCTAATTTCCCACAGATTATTAGGATCATGGGTGAACATACATGGCCATTATTCCACATCCATTTTAAATAAATAATAACTCAACCATCCACAAAATAAATGTCCAACCATTCTCCCACACATTCCAACATTCACATTATGTAGTATAATAGGTTTACAATATATCTTCATCGCAAAACACATCGAAAGTAATAATATATAAGGGGAGAACAGTTCACTGTTCTGCCCAGACGAACTTAACAGTGGTCTCTGGCTGTTCCAGGAGTGGACGACAAGATCGCTGGACGCACATAGGGAATCTTGGCGTCAAGGCATTGACGCCAAGTTCCTGTCTGTGCAGGAACACAGACCGAACTCCAAATAAAGGGGTGAATGGGGGATCCAGGACACGAGGAAAAATGCATAAAAATCATAAAACCCTACTAAACATCTACATGGACGATAGGGGTAGGTTACTTGCCTCTATAAAATATTCCAGACGGATCTTAAAGCTTGGTGAAGCTCTCCTTAGGCAGTCCCAAGAAGTTCCCGAGAAGTCTTCACGCCGGGTTCTAGGACGAAGATGACTCCAAGATGTGGTCGGGGAAGTCTCCTCCTTCACTTCAGCTAGCTCCTTGTCGTGGTAGATGGCCAGGAATAGCTTCAGATGGTCGGATTTAAGCTTGCAAAGGGTGGGGTTTTCTCACAGTTTTCTCTAGGGTTTTTCTTCTCCTTCATCTCCTCTTGCAAAGAGAGCCAAGAATGGGCTGTTGGGGTTGCAAAAGGCTTGGTAAATAGGAGAGGGGGCTCTCCTTTCACGCAGGCTTGACAAGAAAGCATTTCAGACCGTTGAGGACAGCTCCCCAATGGTTGGGGTAGCTTGTTCCTGGGATTTCTGGCTCTGCAACGCATGCAAGCCAGTGATATTGACGTCCACATCGCTGGACGCTGGATTTAGTGTTGGCGTCCATATGGTTGACGCCTACACAACACAAACGTCCATTGATATTGACGCCAAGCTGGCCTTCGGCCAGAACTCAAAAACATGCAGGAAACCATGCATAACCTATACACATATACGTGCCATACATATGCTATCATGTACACACTACCATCATACCATTCATACATTATTTACAAGTAACTTATACACATGCATACATAAGTATAAATAGTTAATACATACGTAGATATGTACATCCATGCATACACAACATAAATTATTTACACGAAATTAAAATAATGCAACAAAATTCGAGGGCCTTACATCCCATCACTTACCACATACTTTTTACACAAGCATAATGCATTAAACAAATTATCACAAGAGTCATGTAACTATTAGCAATTACTAAATGAACAAGGTTTAACATTTTAACTACACATGGATTTCATAAGCACATGGTGTATAACATAACTCATTATATGACACATTTCCAAGGATTCTAATCATGAAACTAAGCACATATCTACTAGGGATAATAGCATGATATCTATCACATTCAGTATAACCATATGCCACACATGCTTACCCTTTGCTTGTTGTTTTAACATAACCATAACTGATTAGCATGATTTCACATTCTTTCACATTGGAGCACATTAACACGTCACTTTCACGTGATCACATTACACATGCACACTAAATTTCACATCTTTACACATCTTTTTACTGTAACACATAGTCCGAACCACCATAAAGAAGGATACTATCATATACCCATCACCTAGGCTATATAGTGACGAATCTTGGTAACTGCATACAATTGGGAGAAGCAATCTCCACCCTAACCAGTGGTACTTGTCCACCTCCAGGATTTCATCCTAATGCCCACATGATATCACATACACATTGAGCCTTCCCATAGGGACATTTCAATAGTATAGCTCCATAGCCTTCTATTGTAGCAGTGTCAATATCGGCACATTAACCACTTAATCACATTAATCACATGTTTAGCACATAATTCTCATTCATTTAATGATTTATTCATAAGCTTATCACTCAAACACATAGTTCAGATTACAGAAATAATCATTACTATTCAATAGTGTTAATTCATGCTTAACAGAACCAAATCATGGTACTAATCATAAAAAAACACTATTTTTAACTAATCATGCTTAACATGGTCATTAAAGATGTATAACTAGAAACAATGGTTACTGATACCAGAACATGCTCAAATTTTAACCACACATCCTATATAAGGATTATATCATATTAGAATTTTTTTAAAGAGTCTATATATTTTTTAACATTTAAAATAATTTTTAGTCAATTAACAATAGGATTTACTAAAACATGGTTATCAAGAAACTGATGATTCTTTCTACCTAAAAACATGTTCACATGAACCTTAAGTCCAAGGAAAAATACTGAGACAATGTGGAACAACATACTTAATTTTTCCCTGATTAAACCTAATATGGCATCCTTATTTACTCATGTTAGAATTTCTAATAATTACAAACATGATCAGAAAAATGTTAAAATTCCAGAATTCAGTCTACCATATGTACATGACAAGACAAAAATCCTAAAACCCAATCATACATTCAAAATCTCTGAAAGATCACATCACACATGCTAAAACAATTTTCTGGAAAAAAACTGACGAACATATCAGCAAGATCATTGCCATCAAGAGTAGTTAATGGCAGTATCGATTGCCGTCAACTCATGAAATTAACAGCAAAGGTGTTTCAGTCAACCTCATGTCTGTAGAAAGTGCAGACCAAAACAAAAAGAAAAAGGAAATTGGGGATCCAGGACACAAGATAAAAAAAAATTTAAAATCGTAAAACCCAAAGTGATAGGCATAGGAATGAAACCCCTAAGTTACTTGCCTCGTAAAACTCCCTGAAGATCGAATTTAGGCGATGAAACCCTCTAGATGATCTTCAATTGCTTGGTTCGACCTCCACTCCTTAGTAGATGATGTTCCCGTGATGAGAGAGCCTCCCCACGTTCTGTAGAGTCTTCCACTTGCCAAAGAACGCCAGTGGAGCTTCTGATTCGTCAGATTTATAACCTCTAAAGCCTCCCTTTTTCTCCCTTTGAACCCCAAAAACCCTAGCTGAGTAAAAGTCCTCACCCTATAGAGGCGACCTATTTTTATCGGAGTTTGAGTCATGCTCATGGTAGGAAAGAGAAACCCAACCCAATTCGGGGTTTCCATGTTTATCCACGAAGAAATTGGGATGGATTCGGGGAAAGAAACCCACACACAAACGGAGATGTTTACGTCAATGTGGTTGCCGTCTATATGAAATAAACGTCAATTGACTTTGTCGTTAAGCTCCTAAAGCCAAACAATAGACAACATCAACTATGATGTCAACAACCAATTAACGACACAAAATGTTGGTGTCAAGATGAATTTCGGGTCAGAATTCAAAAACACAACAACAAGTATAATACACAGAAATCTAAGGAACAAGTATAATACATAGAAATCTAAGGCCTTGCACAGCTAGTCCTAAAAAGCTTCTAACCTCTGTGACATTGGTTGGTCTTTTCCAAGTAAGTACAACTTCCACTTTGGAGGGATCAACAATTATACCTTCTTTAGAGATAACATGGCAAAAGAAAGACACTTCTTCTAGCCAGAACTCACACTTGCTTAATTTATCATAAAGCTGATTGTCGTTCAAGATCTGTAGAGCTATCTTCAAATGCACTTCATGCTCTTCTTTGATCTTAGAATATAAGAGAATATCATCAATGAAGACAACCACAAACTTATCAAGATATGGCCAATATATGATGTTCATAGGTTGCATGAAAGCTGTAGGAGCATTGGTTAGGCCAAAAGGCATATCTATGAACTCATAATGTCTATACCTGCTCCTAAAGGCCATTTGGTAGATGTCATCATATTTTATTCTCATTTGATGATAGTCAGATCTAAGATCAATGTTGGAGAAGTATTGAGCTCCAGATATTTGATCAAAGAGTGCATTGACTCGAGGTAGTGGGTACTTGTTCTTGATAGTCAATTGATTCAATTGTTGAATAGAATAGGTGCTCCCTATGGGGAAATAGTTGGTCTAATGAACCCTTTTTCTAACAACTTCATCAGTTGTGCTTTTAGCTCTTTTAACTTAGTAGGTGACATTCTATATGGTTGACGTGACATTGATGCAGCTTCAGGGATCAAGTCGATAGAAAAATTGATATCTCGTTCAGGTGAAATTCTTGGTAGCTCATCAAGGAAAACATCAGGGTAGTCCTAGACTATGTGTATGTCTCTTATCTTGGACTCATTCTTTTCAACCACTACGGCCGCAAAGAAAGCCACACATTATTTCCTTATCATTTTGTGGGCTTGTATGGCAGAGATTAAAGACACACATCTCTTATGTCTAAGTCTAGTGAATGATAACCTTGGGAATTTAGTAAATGTAACTTTCTCTTTTCTACAGTTGACACTAGCTCCATAAGCATAAAGCTAGTCGGCTCCCAGTATAACATTATAGCCTTCCATGGACATACATATCAGGTCGGCTCTTAGAATGAGATCTCCAATCATAACATCAGCTAATGGAAAATATTTGTTATGTTTTGCTTTTTCTCCCAGTGGTGTTGTGATAGGAAGTCAAAACCCATAGATGTAGGTTTAACATTCAAGGTATCAGCTAAGTTTTAAGATATGAATGAATGTGTAGCACCAATATCAAACAAAACAAATGTTGATTAAGAAAGGACTTGTAGAGTACCTTCTACCATTCAGCCATCCTCAGTGGTTTTACTCTCCTACACAGCTTGCAGTCTTCCTTGTTTCTTTTGCCCATTAGGGAGCCGACCTGATAGAGGAAGCCTAAGATCAGCACCCCCTCTACACCAGCCAAAGGTAACTATAAGCAATGTGACAAGCTTGTCATAATGCACTCATTGGCAGTCGGCTCCCAGTATAATATTATAGCCTTCCGTGGGTATACATATCAGGTCGGCTCTTCGATTGAGATCTCCAATCATAACATCAGTTAATGGAAATATTTGTTACGTTTTGCTTTTTCTCCCAGTGGTGTTGTGATAGGGAAGTCAAAACCCATTGATGCAAATTTAACATTCAAGGTATCAACAAAGTTTTGAGATATGAATGAATGTCTAGAATAAGTATCAAACAAAACAAATGTTGATTAAGAAAGAACTTGTAGAGTATCTTCTACCACTCTGCCATCCTCAGTGGTTTTAGTCTCCTACATAGCATGTAGCAACTTGAATTTTTCAAAAAAATAAAAATGTAATAATATAAAAATAAAATTAACTAAATTAATTATAAAATCAAAGAAAAGAGAATTAAATAAAACCCATTAAACAAAAAGCAGTAATGGGCTTTGTTAAATAGATCCACACAAATTTATTGGGCCAAAAGGGATTTTTAAAAGGAGAATAATAGGAAAATACCATAAATTCATAACTTAAATATTAACATAAATAAGAAAGGGGTAATAAATAATTAAAATAAATGATTTGGGTTGGATTTAGATTCCTAACCCAACCCTAATAGCTTGGCCACGATCTTAGCTCCCATCCTAACCCAAATAGGAAGTGGAAAGCTTAGAAAGAGGAGAGAAAATAGTAAATCCCGTAATTTATAGGAGTTAGAGTCCTATAAGGAAATAGAAAGGGAGGAAGCTTAAATACTCTCCTAAATCCCCCATGGCCGGCCCTAGCTCGTTGCCAAAGGTTGCTAGACATGGAGAGCAAGCCAAGGAGGAAGAGAACTCATGGGGAGAAGGCTGCTCAAGCTCTCATCCCATGTTCATCAAGTTCTAGCCCTAGAAGAGGAAAACGAATTAATGGTAGGCATTCTCACGAGCAAAACCTAATTAAACTTCTCTGTAGATTGTTCCAAGCATCAGGAACATAGCCCCTTTCGTTTCATAATTTTTCGTTCACCCAATCTTTTATGTTTCATTTTTGAAGTTCTGCAATCCCCTTGACTCCTACCCATTCTTTTACTTCGACTATTCACTATTCCCTATTCTTCTTGAATACTCATGACTAAAGCATGTTGAAACTATGTATGTTTTCAAATTCCTAATTACTGTAAGTACTCTTGCATATCTGGAGTCGTTTAAAATTGGTTTCATGAATTTTCATTAATTGTACATTTAATTATGAATTTTTGAATCACCCTGTATCAAAATAGGGCAACCTGGACAACAATCCAAGGTGCTGCCCTTTTCCCGCTCGGACTCAAGTGCAAGACCTGAGAACGTGACGGCCTAATAGGCCGCGTTCTCAGGGCCATCGTGACACAGTACCTATCGCGATCTGATCGCGACAGGCTACACCGTTGCGTTTTGGCAGCCTGCTTTGGCTGACCTGTCGCGACCTGTGCATGACACTGTTGCGTTCTGATCTGACCCTGTCGTGACCCTTACAGGGGTACGTCGCGATCTGGGATTTTTGCATGAAACCCTCTATTTCTACAAGTCTTGATTTTCTACAGTAATATCATGCCCTATTAACTCTCTTAAACACATTAAACGAAGTTGTTAATCTTGGATATATTTTAATTAATTAAAATCTTTCACTTGACATTTCATGTCCATGATTCTTCATGACACATGCACACACTTTGAACCATCTAATATGGCTTAACTTGGCATGAAAATATCTCATAATACATCTGGTAATTTATTTCAATAATATATCTAAATTGCCATATTTTTACAATGAACTTGTCTTCGTTTAGTGCGATGTTTTGGGAATACCGTTAATGACGTTCCACTGTTCTAGAAATCCTCTAGAACGTCGAGCACTTGTTTCTCTATACACATTTTTTCTTGACTTGGACAAACTCTTCATCGTATACTCCTTCTGCCGGACTAGTGAATCCTTGTTCAAGGCCTCCGTATGTCTCCTCTATCCATGGATTCTGACATGGTGGACGAGCTGGTTGTACCCTAACACCAATGATACCCTTTAGGGATCAATATGATCCAAATGACTATTAGAAGTTCACTCTTATCTAGAATCACGCCGGACCTCTGGACCTGTGCATAACATGGCCAGTGGAAGGGTAGTGAATTCCACTTGACTACTAACACCAAGTGCGCATGTTGTGCAACTGTTACTATCGTCTGTTACTCGACATTTTATGTGCATTGAACTATAGTCCTCATCTGTGTTGTACACGTTCGTCTATTCACGTTCTCTCTACTATCTCGTCTATTTATCTAGTACTCTCATCTATTTCTTGGTACTTTATATTGGCCATTGACTAATTGTCTAAAAATAAACAATATAACCATTGCCTGGCAATATATAAAGGGTCCGATCTGGTCCTGCGATGTGCGCCCGAAATTGCTATTTGCCCGTGGGAGTTAAATGACTAGAGTGTTTGACATTAAACTCGAGTGCTATCTATCTCGACTATCTAAATGACAATCAAAGTGCTATATTCTCTTGTTGTCTACATGACAATCAATAGTGCTATACTATACTGGTTGTGCTATTGATATACTTGTGCTATTTGTGCTATGGCCATCTTGCTATTATGCTATACTCGACACTTGTGCTATATTTCGAAACTTGTGCTATTTAAATTTCGTCATATTCATGCTATCTCTTTACTTGTCTCTCTCGCTCTATCATTAGGTAGTCTATCTTTTTAATACATTAATCATTTAAAGCCTGCTTGATCCTGAGATTTAAGTCCTACTGGTCGTTATCGCTCACCCTGCGTTACTTGTCGTTGTCTTCTCAGGTGAGACCGAGGATGAACCTAACACTTAAGAGGACGGGAATGACCAAGAGTGAAGTCAAGAGTACCCTAGCGTCTTAGTATTATGATAGAGTCTTAGTTTAGTCTTTTGCTTTATTTCAATGTAATTGGGCCCTATAGAATGGCTCTGATATTTAGTAGTTATAACTAGACATTTGGAAGTCATTAATGAGAAGAATTTACTTTAGTGTTTATTTCTTGTTCAATGGTATGATGTCTAGTACTCGCTCTGTTCCCGTTTATTTGCAACTGCCTCGTGTTCCGATATTCTACGTCGGGGCGTGACAGTTTTTGTGGTATCAGAGCCTAGGTTATTCTTAAGTATAGGATGATCTAGGTTGACCAGCCTCGACTAGAGTCAATTACCCTACCCATGTGAGATGTGGTTAGAACCATGGGTAACTAGCTAAAATGAACTCACACACTCACAAATTAAACTTCACATCAATATCCTAACAACGAGTTACTTTTGTAGGAACTAAGAAAACAAGATGACTGTTGAGCATGCTCAAATGAGGGGCATGCAACAAACCATCCAAGAACTCACGCGTGCCATCATGCAAGCTACCCAAGGAGGTGGAAACCGTGGCGGTGAAGGCGAGCTGCATCGTAACTTTAGGAGTTTGAACCCACCTAGGTTCAGTGGATCCACAGATCCGGACGAGGCCGAGCATTGGCTAAAGGAGATGAAAAGAATTTTCCATGTTATGCAATGTGCAGCAGGGGATAAGCTGCTACTGGCTACTTTCCAGTTAGAGAAGGATGCCCGCGATTGGTGGGAATCGGTAGAAGCGACCAGAGCTAATGGTCAATTTACTTGGGCTGAGTTCAAAGAAGCATTCAATTCCAAGTATTTCTCAAAGAATGTCCAAGAGAAGAAGGCCGCGAAATTTGCTGCTCTTGAACCGAGGAGTTTTACTCTGGCCGAGTATGAAGCCTAGTTTTCAATACTGGCATGTTATGCTGCACTTCTGGTAAATACTGAAAAGATGAAGGCTAGGCGCTTCCTCAATGGCCTTAAGCCTCAGTACATTACTCAACTAGCCCCTCTCAACATACAGACCTATGTTGAGATGGTAAAGAAAGCTCAGTTTCTAGAAGATTCTACGGACTTCACTGACCGTACCAAAGGAAAGTTCGTAAAAAAGGAAATGATGTCTGGTCCATCATCTGCTAAGCCGATCAATGACAAGAAGCGTCACTTCAACATCATGGAGGGACCCAGCCAAGAAAAGAAATCCAAAGCTATTGTCTCCAGCACTTCAGTGAAAAGCAATTGCAAGCACTGTGACAAGCCATGTCACACAGCAGATGAATGCTGGAGGAAAGTCGGCACATGTCTGCGCTGTGGAAGCCGCGAGCACCGCATCCCCAAGTGCCCGCTACTGAAGGAAAGCGAAAGGCACCCTAACGTGCCTAAGAAACAGGGCAGACTGCAAGCCCTGCATGATGAAGAGCCCACTGAGGAAGATGGCGTGGTAGAAGGTACCCTACAAGTTTTCTCTTTATTAGCATTTGTTTTATTTGATACTGGAGCAACTCATTCATTCATATCTCAATACTTTGCTGATACTCTGAATGCTAAACCTATATCTATGGGATGTGAGTTCTCTGTCACAACACCAGTAGGAGAAAAGGAGAAATTGAAGAAATACTTCCCATCTGCCGATGTAATGATCAGAGACCATAACCTAAAGGCCGACCTGGTGTGTATGCCCATGGAAGGCTATGATGTCATTTTGGGAGCCGACTGGTTGTCCACTTATGGGGCGAGTGTCGATTGTAAGAAAGGAAAAGTTACCTTTAGTGATTTCCCTAAGTTGTCCTTCACTGGGATTAGACATAGGAGACGAATGTCTCTAATATCTGCCATAAAGGCCCACAAGATGATAAGGAAAGGTTGCTTTGCATTCCTTGTGGCTGTAATAGTTGAAAAGAAGGGTTCTAAGATAGAAGACATCCACATAGTCGAGGATTACTCAGATGTATTTCCCGAAGATCTGCTAGGGATTCCCCCATAATGTGATGTCAACTTCACCATTGAGTTGATCCGTGGAGCTGCCCCGGTATCGCGTCAACCGTACCAGATGTCACCTGCCGAGTTAAAGGAATTGAAGGCGCAACTGATGGAGCTATTAGAGAAGGGGTCCATGGAGAGCATCTGTGCTATTCGTTAAGAAGAAAGATGGATTGATGAGACTATGCATCGACTATCGTCAACTCAATCAGCTAACCATCAAGAATAAGTATCCATTCCCTCGGGTCGATGAATTGTTCGACCAAATATCTGGAGCTCAATATTTCTCCAAGATCGATCTTCGATCTGGCTATCATCAAATGAGGATCAAGGATGATGATATCTTCAAAACAGCTTTCAGGAGCAGGTATGGACACTATGAATTCGTTGTTATGCCTTTTGATCTAACCAATGCCCCTGCAGCCTTTATGCAACTCATGAACAACATATATCGGCCATACCTTGACAAGTTCATGGTCGTCTTCATCAACGATATCCTTATATATTCAAAGACCAAAGAAGAACATGAAGAACATCGGATGGTAGCACTGTAAGTCTTGCGAGACAACAAACTGTATGCAAAGCTGAGCAAGTGTGAATTCTGGCTCGAAGAAGTGTCCTTCTTGGGCCATGTCATGTCAAAGGACGACATCTCTGTTGATCCCTCCAAAGTCGAAGCTATACTCAATTGGAAGAGACCAACCAACGTCACAGAAATCAGAAGTTTCTTAGGACTGGCTGGCTACTACAGGCAGTTCATAAAGGACTTCTCAAAGATCGTCGTTCCTCTCACGCGTCAGACACGAAAGGAGAATCCCTACTCCTGGAGTAAAGAGTGTGAGAAGAGTTTCCAGACTCTAAAAGATTGTCTTACCTCAGCACCTATTCTCGCTCTTCCAATAGAGGGAGAAGGTTTCTCTGTCTATACCGATGCCTCAGGAATTGGGCTAGGTTGTGTATTGATGCAAAAGGAGAAGGTCATTGCCTATTCATCAAGACAACTGAAGGCACATGTGGTCAACTACCCTGTGCATGATTTAGAGTTGGCTGTCATGGTCTTCGCCTTAAAAATTTGGAGAAATTATCTATATGCAGAGCAATTCACTATCTACTCAGACCATAAGAGCTTGAAGTATTTATTCTCCTAGAAGGAACTCAACATGAGACAGAGAAGATGGCTAGAATACCTAAAAGATTTCAACTTCAACATCCAATACCATCCAGGCAAAGGAAATGTCGTGGTTGATGCTCTTAGTAGAAAGCCAATGGCATCTGTATCGAGTCTAGTTCTTGGCGAGATGCAACTACTGGAACAATTCGCAAGGCTAGACTTGAGTATTAAACATAGGGATGATCGAGTCTTGGTTGCCAACATCAAGATTCAATCTAACATGCTGGAAGAAATTAAAGCCCAACAAGATAGCGATCCATTCTTGGTTGCATCTAGGAAACCTTAGTTGAAAGACCAGACTTTGCTATGACCGAAGATGGAAGGCTAGTATTTCAAGGAAGGACATATGTCCCCGACAATGAAGAACTGAAGAGAAGGTTAATGGATGAAGCTCACAAGACAAAGTACACTATTCATCTTGGAGGTACCAAGATGTTGTTGGCCCTTTTTGGTACGGCAGCAAGCTAACCTAGAGGGGGGGTGAATAGGTTTTTCTGAAATCAGAAATAGAAACTTAAACATAGAAATTAACACTTGAAGGTTTGGTTAGTTTAGTGTGATAAAGAGTAGTAGTGCGGAAGCAAATAAACTGTCACACAAAAGACACAAGGAATTTATCCTGGTTCGGCCCTTCCCACATGGAAGTCCTACGTCCAATCCCCAAGCAACCTCTTGGGATTTCACTAACCAAGGGTACAGTCCCCCTCAAGGACACTACAACATACAGCACCCCAGCTGGTCTTCTTCTCTTTCCCGGGCAAGAAGGCAGCCCACTTCTCTTACATGTAAAGAAGCCAACCTCCTGGTACAAACCCCAGTGTGGTTCTACTAGACACAAACCCCTAGCTGGGTTAACTACTGTATACAGTCCTACAGCTAGACAGGACGTCTTTCTTATAAAAGAAAGAACAGTGCTGAGAGTTCTACAAGAATGGCCTCTACCCAAAAACTCTCAACAAAAACTCTCCCCAAGAATTACAATAAGCACAGGGAGAATGAAGAGAGAAAAGAAAGCTTGAAGGCTTGATTGCTTAAGATGCTTTTGCTTGCTTCTTCTTGGCTCAGGCTCTTTCTCCCTTTCTTTGAGTGTATGTGGCGTTGAGGTTGCTCATTGGATGTACACTCCTTCAAAGATTTTCAGGAAAGCTCTCTTGTTGTTCTTCAGCTAAGCTTCTTCTTCTATATGAGCAATTTGAATAGATCCGTTGAAGGGATCCGTTGGAGTTCTTGTCGTTGGTCATCTTCTGTCTTTCTTCTGATTCTGTGTGGTCTACGAGGTCTGCACACATAGAAGAGAGTGTTAGCACAAAATAGTGTTTATGATAAACGGTGCATACCACTGTGTTTCTGCTAACATACTGAAAATAGAAGGTCATCTTTTTCTGACAAGCATGCAGCTTTATTCTGTCAGAAGATATTTTACTTTTCATTTAAGCGCCAAAAACACTTCAGAGCAAATTGATGTCAGACCAAATCGTTATGGCACTTATCGAAACGATGTGAGAAGCAACTCGTTGTTCTTACTTAACAAATTGTTATAGCTATCAAATCGTTATGAAACTTATCAAATCGATGTGAGACCAAATCATTATGGCACTTATCGAAATGATGTGAGAAGCAAATCATTATGATCAATAAAGAAGCCGATGTGATCACTTATGAAATCGTTACGAGACCCAAATCGATGTGAAACTTATCAAATCGTTATGAGAATGAAATCGATATGAGGGCAAATCGTTGTGGCTATAAAAGGAATCGTTCTGGGATCGATTTCTTAACAAATCGTTATGGCCACTTAGCGAATCGTTCTGAGATCGATTTCTTAACAAATCGTTAAGGCCACTTAAGAAGTCGTTGTGAGATCGATTTCTTAACAAATTGTTATGGCCACTTAGAGAATCGTTCTGAGATCGATTTCTTAACAAATCGTTAAGGCCACTTAAGAAATCATTGTGAGATCAATTTCTTAACAAATCGTTAAGGCAACTTAAGAAATCGTTGTAGCGCTTTTAAAAAATCAATTAAAACCAAATCGATGTAGCGCTTATTAATTTTGGATCTTGAACTGAAATTGATGTATATAGATTAGACATCGATTTTATCATTTTAGTGAGCCAATATTGCATCAAAGTGAGACTCAGCATTTTGCTATGAGATTGATGCGACACAGATGAAACAAAATATTCAATTTAAATTACATCATAAATTTTGTTAGCACCAAAATATGAAGGTAATAAAGAGTGGTTCAACAATCTCCCCCTTTTTGGTGATGACAGAATTTATGTGAATTTTTTGACACAATTATATGAAGCATAAAAAAATAGAAAATTTATAGAAGATACAAATTCTCCCCCTTTTTGTCACTAACCAAAAAGGAAGGATCTTGCCATGCATTCTTTCCCCTTAAAAAATTCTTAGACATTTAATGAATGACTCCCCCTTAGTGTAGGCTCCCCTTTAATGTGAGACTCCCTCTTAATGTGAGGCAAGTCAGATCTAGTTGCTCTTGACCTTTGACATGTTGTTTGTCAAGTCTTCAAGATTTTTATCTAGATACATCTTAAAAGAAAGCTTGCAAACATTGTTAGTAGCATTGTAGTTTACTGAATATAACAAACAGAAATGTAAGTTTAAAAATAGAAAACTAAAACAAAAGGATGACTACTTCCTCTTCAAATTGGAATGAAGTGAAGAGTTGGTAGTCACCAATTGGATGTTTTTGAACATCCTCTAACCATACCCATTTGAATGCCTTTTTCTTTTGTTCATCAAAAGTAGATAGGATCTTCTTTAATGTTGAAGCTACCTGAGGATTTGTTCACTGAAGGTGTCTCCTGAGGAGTTACTTGGATTTTATGAGCCTTGTCCTCAGCTTTTTCTTCATCAGAAGCTTCTTTAACATTTATTTCTTCAGAAATATCCTTTTTGAAAAAGATATGAGGCTCCCTCTCAATCTGAGGTTCCTCCTTTACATCATCTTCCTCATGTGGAAGGATAACTTCCTGAGGTGCTTCTTGTTGCTCCCCTTGAATGGCGACAGTTGGAGAAGATGGAGTTATAACTTCCTGTCTTGTTTCTTTAAACACTTGAGCATCAGTAGGTATTTCATCCATAGTGGGTATTCCTTCATATGTGAGCTTCAATTTGTCCCACATATCTTTAGCAGATAAACATGCGGAAACTCTACTAAATTCCTTTTTAGATAGGGCACAACATAAATAATTCTTTGCTTTAAAATTCAAAGATAATTTACTTTTATCTGCAGCTGAAATAGAAGTGGTACCTGTAGTAGGAGTAACAACATAATCACCTACCTCAATTACCTGCCACAGATCAAAGTCTGTGCCTCGAATGAAGCATTCCATTCTCATCTTCCAATATTGGTAATCCTCTCCATCAAAGAATGGAGGTCTGGTGACTGATTGACCTTCAGCATATCCTTGAGCTGCCATGGATCTTTTCTCTAAGATCGTTGGATCTTCTTTGAATGTTTAGAGACCCGCTCTGATACCACTTGTTGGCACTTTTTGGTACGGCAGCAAGCTAACCTAAAGGGGGGGGGGGGGGGGTGAACAGGTTTTTATGAAATCTGAAATAGAAACTTAAACACAGAAATTAACAGTTGAAGGTTTGGTTAGTTTAGTGTGATAAAGAGTAGTAGTGCGGAAGCAAATAAATAGTCACATAAAAGACACAAGGAATTTATCCTGGTTCGGCCCTTCCCACATGGAAGTCCTACGTCTAGTCCCCAAGAAACCTCTTGGGATTTCACTAACCAAGGGTACAGTCCCCCTCAAGGACACTACAACACCCAGCACCCCAGCTGGTCTTCTTCTCATTCCCGGGCAAGAAGGCAGCCCACTTCTCTTACAGGTAAAGAAGCCAACCTCTTGGTACAAACCCCAGTGCGGTTCTGCTAGACACAAACCCCTAGCTAGGTTAACTACTGTATACAGTCCTACAGCTGGACATGACGTCTTTCTTATAAAAGAAAGAACAATGCTGAGAGTTCTACAAGAATGGCCTCTACCCAAAAACTCTCAACAAAAACTCTCCCCAAGAATTACAATAAGCACAGGGAGAATGAAGAGAGAAAAGAAAGCTTGAAGGCTTGAATGCTTGAGACGCTTTTGCTTGCTTCTTCTTGGCTCAGGCTCTTTCTCTCTTTCTTTGAGTGTATGTGGCGTTGAGGTTGCTCACTGGATGTACACTCCTTCAAAGATTTTCAGGAAAGCTCTCTTGTTGTTCTTCAGCTAAGCTTCTTCTTTTATATGAGCAATTTGAATAGATCCGTTGAAGGGATGCGTTGGAGTTCTAGCCGTTGCTCATCTTCTGTCTTTCTTCTGATACTGTATGGTCTACAAGGTCTGCACACATAGAAGAGAGTGTTAGCACAAAATAGTGTTTATGATAAACGGTGCATACCACTGTGTTTCTGCTAACATACTGAAAATAGAAGGTCATATCTTTTTCTGACAAGCATGCAGCTTTATTCTATCAGAGGATATTTGACTTTTCATTTAAGCGCCAAAAACACTTTAGAGCAAATCGTTTTGAGACCAAATCATTATGGCACTTATCGAAATGATGTGAGAAGCAAATCGTTGTTCTCACATAACAAATCGTTATAGCTATCAAATCGTTATGAAAATTATCAAATCGATGTGAGACAAATCGTTATGGCACTTATCGAAATGATGTGAGAAGCAAATCGTTATGATCAATAAAGAAGTTGATGTGATCACTTATGAAATCGTTACGAGACCCAAATCGATGTGAAACTTATCAAATCGTTATGACAAAGAAATCGATATGAGGGCAAATCGTTGTGGCTATAAAAGGAATCGTTCTGAGATCGATTTCTTAACAAATCGTTATGGCCACTTAGCGAATCGTTCTGAGATCGATTTCTTAACAAATCGTTAAGGCTACTTAAGAAGTCGTTGTGAGATCGATTTCTTAACAAATTGTTATGGCCACTTAACGAATCGTTCTGAGATCGATTTCTTAACAAATCGTTAAGGCCACTTAAGAAATCGTTGTGAGATCGATTTCTTAACAAATCGTTAAGGCCACTTAAGAAATCGTTGTAGCGCTTTTAATAAATCAATTAAAACAAAATCGATGTAGCGCTTATTAATTTTGGCACTTGAATTGAAATCGATGTATATAGATTAGACATCGATTTTATCATTTTAGTGCGCCAATATTGCATCAAAGTGAGACTCAGCATTTTTCTATGAGATTGATCCGACACAAATGAAACAAAATATTCAATTTAAATTACATCATAAATTTTGTTAGCACCAAAATATGAAGGTAATAAAGAGTGGTTCAATATATGTATCAAGACATGAAAAGAACGTTTTGGTGGCCGAACATGAAGAGAGAGGTAGCCGAACATGTTGCTCACTGCCTTACTTGCCAACAGCTAAAGAAGGAACACATGTGCCCTGTTGGTGTACTCAGACCCTTAGATATTATGGAGTGGAAATGGGAATGTATTGGCATGGACTTCATCATGGGATTACCCAAGACTCGTGGTGGACTTGATGCCATATGGGTCATTGTCGACCGATTAACCAAATCTGCTCACTTTCTCGCTATAAAGAGTAAGTGGTCGGTAGAGGTACTAGCTGCTTTATATGTCAAAGAAATAATGAGACTGCACGGAGTTCCATCATCCATTTCTCGGATCGAGATCTGAGGTTCACATCTCACTTCTGGAAGGGACTGCAAAGTGCACTTGGCACTAAGCTCAACTTTAGTACTGCCTTTCACCCACAAACCGACGGGCAAACTAAAAGAACCAATCAAATTGTTGAAGACATGTTGAGAGCCTATACTATAGACTTCCAAGGTTATTGGAATAAGCACCTATCTCTAATTGAGTTCGCCTATAACAATAGTTACTAGACGAGTATCAAGATGGCACCGTTTGAAGCACTATATGGCAAAAACTGTAGATCTCCTGCATGCTGGAATGAGGTTGGAGAACAACAATGGTTAAGCCCGGACATGGTACAATGTACAACAAGGGACATACAGGTGATTAGAGACTGGCTCATGATTGCCCAGTCTAGACAAAAGAGCTATGCTGACTGGAGAAGGAGACATTTAGAATTTCAAGTCGGTGATCATGTACTCCTAAAGGTATCACCTACCCGCGGTATCCAAAGATTTGGTGTCAAAGGGAAGCTCAGTCCTAGATTCATCGGTCCTTTTGAAGTGCTCGAAAGGGTTGGTGAGGTTGCATATCGACTGGTGTTGCCACCGGATTTGGCATGTGTACACAATGTGTTCCATGTCTCCATGCTCAGGAAATATGTGTACGATCCTACACACATCATTCGCCATGAGATGTTGGTATTAAACAGGGACATGACATACGAAGAGAAGCCAGTCAAGATACTAGAACGGATGGTGCAGCAACTCAGGAACCGTCCCATCCATGTGGTTAAAGTTCTGTGGAACAATCGTGGAGTGGTAGAAGCCACATGGGAACCTGAAGGAATCATCAGACAGAACTACCTCGATCTTTTCGGTAAGACATTCTCTCAATTATGATCATATGAATTTGGGGACCAAATTCTTTTAAGAGGGGGAGGATGTAGCAACCTGAAATTTTCAAAAATAAAAATAAAAATACAATAATATAAAAATAAAATTAATTAAATTAATTAGAAAATCAAAGAAAAGAGAATTAAATAAAACCCATTAAACGAAAAGGAGTTATGGACTTTGTTAAATAGACCCACAAAAATTTATTGGGCCAAAATAGGGATTTTTAAAAGAGGAATAATAGGAAAATACCCTAAATTCGTAACTTAAATATTAACATAAATAAGAAAGGGGTAATAAATCATTAAAATAAGTGATTTGTGTTGGATTTAAATTCCTAACCCTACCCTAATAGCTTGGCCACGAATTTAGCTCCCATCATAACCCAAATAGGAAGTGGAAAGCTTAGAAAGAGGAGAGAAAATAGGAAATCCCGTAATTTATAGGAGTTAGAGTCCTATAAGGAAATAGAAAGGGAGGAAGCTTAAATACTCTCCTAAATCCCCCATGGCCGGCCCTAGCTTGTTGCCAAGATTTGCTGGAAGTGGAGAGGAAGCCAAGGAGGAAGATAACTTGTGGGGAGAAGGCTGCTCAAGCTTTCAACCCGTGTTCTTCAAGTTCTTGCCCTAGAATAGGAAAACGAATAAAATGTAGGCATTCTCACGAGCAAAACCTAATTAAACTTCTCTATAGATTGTTCCAAGCATCAGGAACAGAGCCCATTTCGTTTCATAATTTTCGTTCACCCAATCTTTTATGTTTCATTTTTGAAGTTTTGCAATCCCCTTGACTCCGACCCATCATGTTAAATTTATATCTTCTTGAATACTCTATCCCATGCCACGAAATTTTTACTGGTGATACTGATTATTGTTAGGAATCTTTTGCCCCTAAAAGTCCTAATTTTCATCCACCATACCTCGCGAATTAATTCTTTTACCTTGACTATTCATTGTTCCCTATTCTTCTTGAATACTCATGACTAAAGCATGTCGAAACTATGTATGTTTCCAAATTCCTAATTACTGTAAGTACTCTTGCATATCTAGAGTCGTTTAAAACTAGTTTCATGAATTTTCATCAACTATACATTTAGTTATGGATATTTGAATCACCCAGTATCAAAATAGGGCAACCTGGACCGCAATCCAAAGTGCTGGCCTTTTCTCGCTCGGACTCAGGTGCAGGACCTGAGAACACGATGGCCCGATAGGCCGCGTTCTCAGGGCTATCGCGACATAGTACCTGCCGCGATCTGATCGCGATAGGCTACACCGTCGCATTCTGGCAGCCTGCTCTGGCTGACTTGTCGCAACCTGGGCATGACCCTGTCGTGCTCAGATCTGACCCTGTCGCGACCCTTACAGGGGTACGTCGCGATCTGGGATTTTTGCATGAAACCCCCTATTTTTGCAAGTCTTGATTTTCTATAGTAATATCATGCCCTGTTAACTCTCTTAAACACAGTAAACGAAGTTGTTAATCTTGGATATATTTTAATTAATTAAAATCATTCACTTGACCTTTCATGTCCATGATTCTTCATGACACATGCACACACTTTGAACCATCCAATATGGCTTAACTTGGCATGAAAATATCTCATAATACATCTGGTAATTTATTTAAATAATATATTTAAATTACCATATTTTTACATTAAACTTGTCTTTGTTTCGTGCAATGTTTTGGGAATACCGTTCACGACACTCCACTATTCTAGAATTCCTCTAGAACGTCGAGCACTAGTTTCTCTATACACATTTTTTCTTCACTTGGTCGAGCTCTCCGTCGGATACTCCTTCTTCCGGACTAGTGAATCCTTGTTCAAGGCCTCCGTAAGTCTCCTCTGTCCATGTATTCCTACATGGTCGACGAGCTGGTTGTACCCTAACACCTATGATACCCTTTAGGGATCAATATGATCCAAATGGCTATTAGAAGTTCACTCTTATATAGAATCACGCTGGACCTCTGGACCTGTGCATAACATGGCCAGTAGAAGGGTAATGAATTCCACCTGACTACCAACACCAAGTGTGCGTGATATGCAACTATTACTATCGCCTGTTACTCGACATTTTATGTGCATTGAACTATAATCCTTATCTATGCTCTACTCGCTCGTCTATTCACGTTCTCTCTACTATCTCGTCTATTCATCTAGTACTCTCATCTATTTCATGGTACTCTATATTGGACATTGATTGATTGTCTAAAAATAAATAATATAACCAATGCCTGGCAATATATAAAGGGCCCGGTCTGGTCCTGGGATGTGTGCCCGAAAGTGCTATTTGCCCATGGGAGTTAAATGACTAGAGTGTTTGGCATTACACTCGAGTGCTATCTATCTCGACTATCTAAATGACAATCAAAGTGCTATATTCTCTCGTTGTCTACATGACAATCAAAAGTGCTATACTATACTGGTTGTGCTATTGATATACTTGTGCTATTTGTGCTATGGCCATCTTGCTATTATGTTATACTCGACGCTTGTGCTATATTTGGAAACTTGTGCTATTTCAATTTCATGATATTCATGCTATCTCTTTACTTGACTCTCTCGCTCTATCATTAGTTACTCTGTCTTTTTAATACATTAATCATTTAAAGCCTGCTTGATCCTGAGATTTAAGTCCTACTGGGCATTATCGCTCACCCTGTGGTACTTGTCGTTGTGTTCTTAGGTGAGACCGAGGATGAACCTGACACTCAAGAGGACGAGAATGACCAAGAGTGAAGTCAAGAGTACCCTAGCATCTTAGTATTATGATATAGTCTTAGTTTAGTCTTTTGCTTTATTTCAATGTAATTGGGCTCTATAGAATGGCTCTAATATTTAGTGGTTGTAACTAGACATTTGGAAGTTATTAATGAGAAGAATTTGCTTTAATGTTTTTTCTTGTTCAATGGTATGATGTCTAGTACTCGCTCTGTACCCGTTTATTTGCAACTGCCTCGCGTTCCGATATTTCACGTCGGGGCGTGACAAAGCTTGTAGTCTTCCTTGTTTCTTTTGCCCATTAGGGTGCCTTTCATGTTCCTTCAGCATAGGGTAGTCGGGAATATAGTGCTCATGACTTTCACAGTACAGACATGCACCTACCTTCCTCCAACACTCATTGGCAGTGTGACCAAGCTTGTCACAATACTTACAGTTACCTTTGGTTGGTGTTGAGGGGGTGCTGATCATGGGCTTCCACTCCTAGCTAGGACCTTCAGTGATACTGAAGGGCATCTTCTTTCCATTCGTTGGCTTGTTACTGGTTGAGCCAAAAGCTTTCTCTTTCTTCACGATGTTCCTTTTGATGCGATCGGTTAAATCAGTCGCATCCTCCAACAGCTGAGCTTTCTTGACCATCTCGGCATATGTTTGTATGTCGATAGGTACCAGTTCTGTGATGTATCGAGGCTTGAGTCCATTAAGAAAATGTCTCTCCTTCATCTCCTCAGTGTTAACAAGATGATTAGCGTAACAGGCTAGTCCAGAGAACTGAGCCTCGTAGTCTACTATAGAGAGACTTCTTTATTTTAGAGCAGCAAACTCTGTAGCCTTCCTTTCTTGGATACATTCAGAGAAGTACTTGGTATTGAATGCTTCCTTGAACTCATTCCAAATAAACTGACCATTAACTCTAGTCGCTTTAATATATTCCCACCATGTACGAATATCTCTTTCTAGTTGGAATGTTCTAAGAAACCAACACTTTGTCAGCATCTTTGCATTGCATTAGAAAAAAATTCTCTCAATCTCATTAAGCCAATGCTCAGCTTCATCAGGATCAGTACTACCACCGAATCGGAGTGGGTTCATGCTTCTAAAGTTGCAATGAAGATCGTCAGCTCCACAGTTTCCTCTGCCTTGCGCAGCTTGGACAAGTGCACAAGTGATTTCTTGAATGGTTTATTGCATGCCACGCATTTGAGCATGCTCAGCAGCCATTGCAAATTCCTAAGTTCCTTTAAATGTAAATTTGACATTAGGATATTAAACTGGCACTAAGTTTGGGTGTGTGTGAATATCTTTTAGATCTTAACCATGGTTCTACTCAATCCTCACATAGGTATGATCGTCAATAAGTAGTTTAGGCAGATCATCCTAGAACACCCAAGACTTAAGACATCCTAGGCTCTAATTCCACAAAATTGTCATGCCCCGATGCATAATATCATAATGTGAGTACGTTAATATAGCACGAGTATAGAGCGTATAATAGACATCAATCAGTTGGACCATTGAATAATGCTAAATCAAATATATTTCATTGATAATTCCACTAATGTCTATTACAACCACTAATTTAGAGCTAATAATATGGGCCCAATTGACTTCATTACAACTAATAAAGACAATTATCTAACTATACTAAGACTCTAGGATAATTGGATGCTTCCATGGTCACGTCAGGTTCACTCTTGCTAGTACTCTTCCTCTGACTCACCTAAAAATGTTCATAAATAGCGCAAGATGAGCGATAACGTCCAATAGGAATTAATATCTTATAGACAGGCATGCTTTAAGTCATTAATTATACATTAAAGAGTAGAGTAACTAATGATAGAGAGAGTCAAGTAATAACGAGAGAGTTATAATATAAATAGCATGGTACAAATAGCACGTATTTTAAGTATAGCACAAAGAGCAAGATGCCCATAGCACGAATAACACAAAATAGCACACAATAGAACATAGCACAACAAGTCAAGTATAGTATAGCACTTTGATTGTCAATAGATAGTCGAGATAGATAGCACTTGAGTGTAATGTTGAACACTATGGTCAATTAACTCCCGCGAACACTAGCACTTTTGGGCGCACCTCACAGGACCATACAGGGCCCCTTTATATTGCCAGGCATTGATTATGTTTATTATCTTTAGTCAATCAGTCAAATTGTCATATAAAGTACCAAGAATAGATGAGAGTATAGAGAGAACACGAATAGAGTGAATATGGAATAAAAGAGAATTATAGGTCAATGCACGTAAAACGACATTAAAATAGGCGATAATAAAGATTGCAACAGTACCTTAGGTACTGGAAGACGGGTAAATATCGTGGTCAACCACTTGGTCGTGACATTAACCCAGTCAAGGGGTCGACGCGATGTCATAGATAGTACTATGGCTGGTTGGAGCATGTCGTATAGGTCCAGCATGACCACCCCTTAGGGTGTATAGATGTTAATGCTACAACCTGCTCATCGACTACGTGGGATTCCATGGTCAGAGGAGACTTATGGAGGCCTTGAACAAGGATTCACTAGTCCAGCAGAAGGAATATATGACAGAGAGTTTGCTCAAGTCAAGAGAAAGTGTGAAAACATTAATTGCTCGATGTTCAAGTGGACTTCTAGAACAAAGAAGCGTCGGTAACGGTGTTCCAAAACAATCACAAGAAAATGAATATAAGTAAATTAAATAAAGTGATTTATATACAAAACTCTAATAAATTACCAGATGTATTATGAACACATTATCAATATTGCAAGTCTAAGATGTTTGGTTTTTTGTGTGTAATAGAAAATCATGGATTTTTATAGAGAGATCAAGTGCATAGCTTTTAAGAGGAATTGTATGTTCATCATTATATGGCTTTTTTTACTGCATTACAGACTTAACATAAACTTATCATGTAGTAAATACAAGGACTTAAGGTAAGAATAGATGAAAATTAGGATTTTTGGACCAAAATTGAGAAGGTGGCGTATCCTTGCACTAGTCATGATAGGGTACCTTTAGAACATGACATATGCTTTAATAGAACACGATAGGGCCTCTTAGGACAGACAAGAAGAATACGACATAGTGTCTGTCGCATTTAAAACATAACAGAGGGCTTGTCTCAACCTTGATGAGAATGCGACGTGTCGATATGTTGCAATCTTAGGCTTTCTGTCCGAACCCAAAAGGGCCAAACCTCCTTAGATTGTGGTTTGCTTGCATGGGGTTTTGACATAGTGACCATAAACAATGAAAATATCAACGTATACATCATAAAAAATTGTGAAAATTAGTTTAAATGAAACTAGACTTGTAGGAGATTAAACAGTAATGAGTAATTAGGTTGTCATCATGGTTACAATGTGGTATGATCAAGTTCTTCCATAACGAACAAATTACATGGCACAGTGATCAAGAGTGAAGAAATTCACATAGAACACTTGATAAAAATTGGGGAAAAGAATACCATCATGTTGTATATATAGAAAATTTTTCATCATACGAGATAAAGTATGAACAAAGAATTGAGGTGAACATGATGGGTCAGGTACATGTTCGTGACAAAACTTCAAGCATGAAATTGACAAGAATATCATGATATAAATTGGGGAAAAAAAGGGGCTTTTGTCCCTAAGATCAAGAACAACCTATGGACGAGATTAATTAAGTTTTAATTGAGATATTTCCTACCTTTGGACGATATGAACATTCTAGGGCTAGAACTCGAAGAACAAGCTTGTAGATCTTCTAGGAAGCTCCTCTTCTCGATTCCCTCCTCCAATGGCCTCTCCTCCATGTCCAAGAAGTCTCAGAAGAGCAATAGGGTCGGCCATGAAGAATTTGGGGGTTTATTTATAGATCTAATGTTGTTAATTCCTAACACATCTAACTTTCCTTTAACACTGAGTTTCCATGTTTTTCCTACATTTCTTACCATGTAAATCCAGTATTTGGGTTAGAATAGAACTCCAATTTCATGGCTAACATATTGGAGTAGGGTTTGGACTCTAATTTTGATTTATATGAGATGTATTTATGATTTACTTACCCTCTTTTAATTAGGAAATAATGGGGTTACGAATTTAATAGTATTTTCTTTTATTCTATCATTTTAAACTCGTATTTTAGCCCAATAACTTTAGTGTGGACCATTAATTAAGCCCATCTCTTAATTTTTGTTTAATGGGTTTTAATTTATTCATTTTAAATTACTGGGTTGCTACACAACCTTGCCTTAATGGCAAACTTCGATTATAAGGTAACTTCAAACACTTCTTTTAATTCCTATTCAGATTCTAATAAAGATAATTTAGAAGAAGCATTCAATGAATTGTATGAAAAAATAAAGATGTATCTAAGCAACTAAAATTTTAAAGAAACTTCGCAAGTTTCGAAAACATTAATTCTTATCTGAAATATGAAACTAAGCAATTTGAAAAATATATTGTAGAACTAAGATGAAGAAACATTCTAGTATGTAAAGACATAAAAGAGAAAAACAACAAAATTGAAAATCTAGCAAACAATCACATTGTAAAGTAATTAACTGAAGAAATAAAGATTTTAACAAAAGATAATGAATATCTAAAATCCACTTTAGAAAAACATACCAATGGTAAATCATCCTTAATTTTAAAAGGAGCAAGAAAAAGTGGTAAGAGGAAATCTAGTGTAGGATACACACCACCTAAAAATGAAGAGATAATAATATATATTGAAATATATCCACTACCAAAATTTATACACAAAGGAATTATGTTAAAAAGAACATAAGAAAACACTCAGTTAAAAATAGAAATCTAATTGGCATTTCTTGCTACACTCATTGTAACAAACTTGGTCACACCATAAGAAACTACACAACAATAAATTTAAAATGGATTCCTAAGAACAATAATCTTGGAACTAACCCTCAAGGAACCAAATAAATTTGGGTACCTAGATCTCATTAGCTTTCATACAAGTAAGCCTTAGAGCATCAAAATGGTGCTTGGATAGTGGAAGCTCATAGCATAAGTTAGGTGATAAGAGCCTATTCAGTTCAATCAAATCACAAGAAGGCACAGTCACTTATGGAGATAATGGAAAAGGGACTGTCATTAGATGTGGCACAGTGGGCAGCAATAAGAATAATCTAATTGAAGAAGTTCTTTGTGTCAAAGGATTGAAGCACAATCTAATTAGTATAAGCCAGCTCTGTGACAAGGGACATCAGGTCCAATTTAAGGAATCAAAGTGTTTAATTATGAAGGATGAAGAAGTAATATTTGAAGCAAACAGAGAAAAGAACTTATATGTTCTGCACCTTGACGATTTAAAGGATCAAGATGTCTACCTAGTAGCTAGCAAGAGCACTAATGCAGAACATGCACAGAAGATTGAGTCATGCTAGCCTATATGGGAGTAAAAGAAGAAAGAATAGATAAAGAATAAATAAAGAGATAGAAAGAGAGAAGCAAGGTCGGCTTCCCCTCTATGATGAATAGTGCATGGGCTTGCGTGGAAGCTTCAGGAGGAAGGAGAAAAGCACGTCGACACTTCAACTCTTGCTAGTGCGGCTGTGGAGAGGAGAGGGTGGCGCGTCACAGGTCGAGACAGAGATCCGACAACATATCCTCTTTAATTGGAGCCTCTCAACTCACTACACAGAGGGAATTCACACTGTCTAACCTTCTGAACTTGCAGACCAGAGGTGTATATAGGGATCTGAAGCTCAATGTTTGAGGTGGAGTAAAAGATAAAATGCGTCAGGGATAGCAAACACATTTAAAGTTTAATTGCATTAGACCAACATGATGCATTAATTAATTTTAAATTTTGATCAAATTCTAACAGAAATAGCAACTTGAATTTCATTAGGTCATGATTTGTTTATGAATTTATGAATTTTGTTTATAGAAACTTGCAAAAAATGAGTTTTTAGAGAGTGTAATCACGTCATGGGTGTAGGACACATTTTAGAAAAGGCAATATGTATTTCTAAAACTAAATAAGAAAATTACTCAAAAATATGGAAGCTCAAAATCGTGTTTGGAAAGAAGGACACATTTCAAAATGCTTATTTTAGTCGGTAATCAATTATTCTAGAATTATGTCAGCAGAGGTAGATGCATTAACACAATCATCAATCAATTATCTAAATCGCGTCCAAGTACCCTGACACTTCAATAATGTTCACCAATTAATGGTTGTCCACCAATCAATGGGAAAATCACATTAGGATTACTTGACTCGTTAATAAATGTTCAGCAATCGATTGTTGTTCACCTATCGATGGGAAAGTCACGTCAGGGTTAACTGGCGCATTAATGAATCTTCATGAATCAATAGCAAAATCGCGTCAATATATCCTAACGCGTTACTAACAAAGGTGTTTGGTTGGTCTGACACATTCATGAGCATCCACTGAAGCTGACCCAATTCAAAGAAGGTTAGCAGGATGCTCCATCAAGCCAGGAAAATTAAGTGAAAGCCATGAAGAAATAAGGGAAAATGGGGGAGACCCTAAAAGATGGAAAAATACATTTAAGAAGTGCAGATCGAGGGCCACTTGGGACATTATGGTGTAATATGAGGTTTGCTCACTATGGTGTCAAATTTGGCTTATCTACAGTTGCCCCACCTTAGCATCTGCTTTGCAAGGGAAAGACACAAAGTGAAAAAGGAATAAAGTGTAATGGAGTGAAATAAATGAAGCGAAGTGAAGTGAAGCGAAGTGGAAAAAATTGATAAGTAGGAACCAAGGTGTGATGAGACACACTCTCAACAATAAGAACACAACAAATGATGAGAATCTTTCTTCAGTTCCAAGTGAAGCAACCTTAGGGACAAATCCTTGAAAACAATAATGTTTCGATGGAGAGAAAAGTGTGTACACGGTACACAAAGGGAGTTTGTGCGTGTGGCATGAAGAAGAAAGAGGTAGATCAACTTCCAGCATGGTGGTTGTACCCCAGGACACCATCCTGCAGGTTTCACCATTGGGGAGAGGTTACCAGCTTGTTGACGTGCTGCAACTAAGATGGATCTATGGTAGATAATGATGAATATTAGAGGGATAAAATCCAAAAAAGGGAGTTTGAAGGGAAATTGTAATACCCGACTTCCCGGATTTCCATCCGGTGTCTTGGATGACTAGCCACTAACACGTCCAGGCTGGGCGACGCGTTAGTGTCACGTCGTGGGTGTCTGACGCGACAGTCATCCTTGTCATGACCAACTTGTGTGTAGCATTCTTATCGCGGCCAGCTTTTCCGTCACATCTTCGTGTCATACTCGGTCAACGGGTCACGACAGTGTTTGTGGCTTTTTTTTGTATGGCAGCTATCAGGGTGGCAAGCATGTCAATACGATCTGTCGAGTTGTCGTGGCATCCCTGGGGGGCGCATTATTGTCACGGTGCATTGACCCATCACGTTAAGGTCTTCAACGTGATGCGTCACACCGTCGCGACATGGGTGCCGAAGGCTTAAGGCCTTGGCCAGCGACCCCTTCTCCCCTTTCCTCCTACCTCTCTCTTCTTCCCCCCTCCAGTGGTGCTCTGCCTCCCTCTATTCCCTTTGTGTATTTCAGGTGAGGAGGAGGGCCGTCTGTGTTCCCGACATCATGGAGCTTACATGGAGTGAGGAGGAGGTGGCCAATCCGACGTGAAGGGCCCTATTAGGTTTGTTTCATCGTTTAAGGTAAGGATTGCTTGTACCCTTCTCGATCCAGGTGGATTGGGAGCCCCTCGTGGTTTGTAGATAGCATTTAATGCTTTTCCATGCACCCCTCCCCTGTGTGGTGTGTTTTTAGTGTGTTGGTGGCCCCGAGATG
Organism: Colocasia esculenta; assembly: GCA_014218235.1. Lineage (NCBI taxonomy): Eukaryota > Viridiplantae > Streptophyta > Magnoliopsida > Alismatales > Araceae > Colocasia > Colocasia esculenta. Next base: position 89,633,042 of record CM024763.1, on the reverse strand, counting down.
GAGCATCATGTGGGTCTGCCTCTCAGCTGGTGTCGCGACCGCAGTGCGCATCGCGACACCAAAAGAGGTGTCTACCTAGTCGGGCGTGACCTTGTCGCGATGCCTTGCACCGTCACGACATGGGTTGCTGTCGCAATGCTCTGCCACATTGCGATACGGTTGCTGTCGCGGTGCCCTTCCCTGTCGTGATGGTATCGCAACGGCCACGGGGGACACGACAATACCTATGTTGCCTCGGGTGTTTCCGTGGCCCCAGTTAGGGGGTCAGCGTGTGCCCCAGGGCAGGCTTGCCTTAGGACCTTCTCTTGGGGAACGCGGTCGGTTACCTCACTGCGTTCAGTGACCGAAGGTGACATATTCATGGTCGTGTCTTAGAAGTGGTGCCAAGAGGGTCGCGTCTATCTAATAATCGATTCACTGATGGTTTATCGATTATTAGAAGAGTGACATTTTCCATAATGAATGGTGGTGTTCCGAGGTTCTAGCTTACTTGTGCTTGCCTTGGTTGGCCGACAGCCCTCTTGAGGGTCTGTGTGTGCCTCCTGCTTGCTGGGCTTGTCGTGGGTTACAAGCCAGCGGTTCAGCGTGGTTTTTGTTGTGCTTGCCCCGCCTGTTCGCTCGATGCTTGGCACTTTAGGGCTTGTCCCGTTCAGAGGTTGTCTCTATTTCCTGGGACCCCCATCCCCGTGAGCTCGTTGAGGGAGTACTCTAGGCTACGGGCGTACTCGAGTCTATGGTCTAGTTGGCGGACTCTGGAGTAGAGGGCAAAATGAGGTTTGGACAATGACGCTGAGTCATTTATAGAGCTCTCTTGTCTGGGGCAGGATGCCTAGGTCGTTGAGGTGTTTTCCTTCTAGCGTGGCTCTGATAGTCCTTTTTCTCACTGCCTCTCTCTGCATTGGTTCTGGATCCACGTAGTGGTGCTTGGCATGGGCCACAGCTTCACCAGGCTGTGGTAATGCGTGCGTTCTTATGGTGTTCAGTGGCGGCTCTGTCTCACTCTTCTAGGGAGGTTAGAGGCAGGAGCCAGGCTGGCAAGCAGAGGGAGTGGCCAGTGTGTGCTCCTCTTAGCTGCCAATGGTGGTGGTTGGTTGCTGTTGTTGTGATGGCATTTCCTCACGATGTTTCAAAGTGTTACCGTTGCCCTAGTGTGCATGGCGGTTGTAGCCGATCGTGCCTAGTTTCCATAAGCATCATTGGTCTGGCCTTCTTGGCTCGTACTTCTGGTGGTTCCCGCTTCGGTGTTCTCTCGATTCTGTGGTCCCATTCTTGGTGCCAAATCCGTGGTGACACCAGCATGTGTGGTTTCTTAACCTCGCGGTGTGTCCGAGGTCCGGGATAGTTTTGCTTGTCAGTCCTCCACCTTGTAGAGGTCTGAGGTGGACGTGCTTGTGGTGAGACGTCTTTCTCACATGGTTGCTCCATGGTCTCCGTGAGACCCCTATCTCGGCAGACGTGTTGAGACTTGTTTCCGTGTTGTGCCTAACTTCGTTGGTTTTGGCGGGAGTCGTGTGTGTGTCACGACCTTGGTTGGTCGTTGTAGCATTACATTGTTCTGTTCCTCTGCTTAGTAGTACCCTGTTGTAGGTTTTCCTTGCTTTATAGTTTTCCATTGTAGTTTTCTATTTTCGGAGTTCTTGTTGCTCTAGCTAGTGGGGGACTAGTTGTAACTCCCCGACGTGGAATATCAGAGCGGAATTATAGTTATTAAATAGTACAGAGCGAGAAATAAATAACAAACCATTGCACGAATGGATAAATACCAAATAAACTCTAATTTCATTAATAATCCACCAACCTCCATTACAATCACTAATAACTCATCAAAGTTCATGAACTAACTATTTCATCAACGTATCAGAGCCAAAACTAGGGCCCAGAGTACTTTATTGAAAACTAAACTATTACATAAGGACTAACTGACTCACTAACTCATAACTACTATGCCAAAATAGCTGATCGGGTCACTCCTGAGCATCCTCCTCAGACCTCTCCACGTGAGTGTGGTCATCATCAGAATCACCTGAACACATGAAATAAAAATACACAGGATGAGTGAATAACGCCCAGTAGGACTTAATATCTCATGAGAATAAGCATGCTTTAAATAATTAATGTTTTGAATGGCAGGATATCTTAGAGATAATAGTCATGTATAGCACGTAACGATAACAAGAGAACGATGGCACTAGTACAGGGAAAATAGCACAACGAGAACGATAATAGAATGGCCATGTAACGATAATAGCACGTAACGATAGCACTTGACTAGCTTGCACTTGTATTGATAGCACTTTGATTGTCATAGATTAATCTAGATAGTATAATGGCACTGGATGCATGCCGTACACATCCTTGATCATTTTAACTCCCATGGGAACTGGCACTTTTCGGGCACTCCTCCCAGGACCAAATCGGGCCCTATTGCACTGGCATTAGTCATTTCCTTATCTTAGACAATCACACGAATGGCCAAGAGAGTACCAAGAAAAGATGAGAGTAGTAGACGAGATAGATGAGAGTGTAGAGAGAATGTGAATAGATGAGAGCATATAAATAGTAGATGAGATAGGGTCAATATCGTAAAACAACATTAACATCGATGGTAACAGTTGCGCGGCACCAGGTCGGGTATTGAAAGTCTAGTAGAAGTCACAACCGCCCACTAGCCGTGCCGTGAACATGAGCCAGGTGGTCCGTCGTGATCACAAGATAAGGAGAGAACACACAAAGGCCATGGATCGTACTGATCCCTAAGGGTGTAATGGGTATTAGGGTACAACCAGCTCGTCGGCTAAGGACGTGTGCCAAAGCCAAGAAGACTTACGGAGGCCTTGACAAGGTTCCCGGTGGAGAGGTGGTCCATGCCAAAAAAGTGTGTAGAAGCTGGTTCGTCGTGCCTCGAGTGCTCGAAGGCCGAGGGAAAACGGTGACGGTGTGTAAAGCGCGCGAGAAAATGAAGACAAGTGTAATTATTTAAAAATAGAGAATTTAATAATTTATTTTTCTAATTTACCAGATACATTATTGCGTAATTTAATAGGGTTTAATGGCAAACATGATGGTTATGTGTGTGTGCAAGTGTAGATGAATCAAAAGAACAAGTATGATTGTGCATAATAGCTTTTAGATTAATTAAATCAATGTAATAATGCTCATTAATAATTAACAGTTCGGAATTATACATGACCGTACTCAATTTGGGTTTAACATGATTTAATAAACATGTATGGCAGGGTTAAATGGGAAAAATCAAGATTTTGGTGATTCTGTTGCTGTCGTGACACCTAGGGCTGGCGCGATCAGGTCGCGACAACACGCCCCGGCGCGATCAGGAATCAGGTCGCGACGTGTCTAAGCGTCACGTTCAGGTTCAGGTCACGACGACCGAGTCTGGTGCAATATGGTTGAGACACACGGACATGCCGCGACATGCTAAACCGGATAGTTGGGTGACCCGGGGGTCAGGTCGCGACCGATCGACCCATTGCGTTCAGGACGCGACGGACCCCTGTGTCGCGACCCCCTCTGATATCGCGACCCATCGAGCCGTCACGACATCAGAAGGTGGCCCGATCCCAGATAAAGGGGTTTTGACCTTTTTTCCAGGTGGGTCTACATGATACCAGGAAATTCAAAATTCGATATAAAATCACACAATGATCCAAAAAGCATGAAACCAACTTTAAATGAGAGTAGACATGGAGATCTATCACTAGAAATGAACAATTAGAAATCAGTCATGTATAGAACATGTTTTGACTAGGTTACTTTTCGTTGACCTAATCATGCACAAGTCTAGGAAAAGATTTAATTTTCAAGGCATGCTCAATAGAATTTAGGCAAACTAGGCTCGTTAGAACCCTAACTATATGCAGTATTTATGGTAATTTTATCAAGGCATGGGCATGAGTAGATTCGAGGTTACAAGTAAAACATGAAGGTTCGGGCAAGACATGTCAATAGAGATTTGGGCATTTAATTCGCCCTCATGCAAGAACGAAAAAGGATGAAACAAGAGGGCTTTTGAAAGGGATCATGAAGACTACCTAGGGTAATTTTTACACGAATTTAGCTTGAGAGATTGCCTATGTTTTTGCGTTGACAAGAATCTAGGGTTGATGACGAAATAGAAAGACAAAAATCCAAGCTTCAAGCCCTTCTCCTCCAAGCTCCCACGTCCAAATCGCCTCCCCTTCGTCTCCCAAGGGTCTCAGCACGCAAATGAGGGTTGATAGGATCAAATTAGGGTGTTTTGATGGCTAATAGAGTCCTAACCATTCTAAGAGTCCTCCCTTTCCTTAAACTCCGAATTTTCCTTATTTATCCCCTTTTTCTTGCCTTTATCTACCCAATAGGATAGGGGAGAGGTCCAATTTCATGGCCAAGGGTTTAGGTTAAGGTAAGGACTTTTGTTATGGATAATTATGGTTTATTTAATACTTATCTTACCCCTTTTATAATTATTATTATTTTAAATGTGAATTTTACATAATTACCTCCCATCTCATGATGGGCTCTTCACATTTGGGCCCAACAATTCATGTTAGGACCATTAATAAAATCTCACACTAATTTTAGCTTAATGGGCTTTAATTTAATTCCCTTAAATTCTATTTATTCTTCTTTTATTCTAATTAAATATATTTATCTCACTTATTAAAATAAATTTTTTATTTTATTTAGATTTTAAAAATCAAGGGTACTACACTAGTAATCCTTACTGGACCTTGTTCGTGAGGCTCACCCCCCTACATCCTTCAGCTAGGGACTCATCGTCATGGGAGCTCGGTGTCGGATGGGTTGCGAAGGTAGCTATGGCCCCGTGTGCTGTCAGCAGCAGTGAGAGCGAGTGTTGTGAGTTGTTGTACCTCAGTGAGTCGAGAGTTGTGCTTTGCAAGTTCTCAGGGTATGCCCCTTAAGGACTGCACCTTTCTTCTTGTACCTGTACTTTTACTTGGGACACGTTGTACAACTATATATCTTGTTATAGTTATTTAAATTCAGTACATATCTCACTAGACTATTCTTCTAACCCTTCTGGGTCTTCGGATCCGTGGGTGACGATGCGAACTTCGGGGTGCCTGGCGGGGGTCCGGGAGGTCGGGTCGTTACAGTTGGTATCAGAGCGTGGGTCTATTGAGATGTGTAATGAGTTAATAACTATAGATGCAACATCCTTGGTTTTGGTTTCCTTAGAGTTGTTCATGGGATCGGTCTGTGGCTGGTGCTCCACGTGTCCGTGCACATGTGTGTATGAAGGCGACGTGCCAGTTGTCGCATTCACCTGAGGCATATGCATGCGTGACACGTGGCCTAGAGAAGACCTATTAGAACTTTTGGGAAAGCGACAAGGTGCTTGTCGCGTTCTGGTGAGAACGCGACACTCTCCTTGTCGCGACCTTAGTTCCGAGGCCTTAAGGCATGCAGACCCCTCTTTCTTCTTCTTTCTTCTCCTTTCTCCTTCCTTCTTCCCCTCTCCCTAGTGAGGAAGATCCCTTCCCCTTCTCCGGTGTTAGGCGTGGTGGAGGTGTCGGCATGCTCGTGACGGAGCGTTGGAGCAGCGTGGAGCGAGGAGGAGGTGGCCAATCTGATGTGAAGGGGCCAATGGGTCTGTCTCGTCATTTCTCTATAGGGATCTCTTGCTCTCTCTTACTGTCTTGAGGAGATGGAGCTTGTTTTGAGCTATCCTGCCTGTGCTCGAGGTTTACTTGTGGTTTTGCACGGGAGAAAGCTTGTCGGTGGTGCTCCCTCTTTATGTGTGGTTTAGTTCTTGTGGTGTGTGGGCGAGGAGAGGTGGCATTGGTGCCATTCGAGCCATTTTCAGTTGTGCCTTTATTGTGCTCTTCTTCCTCCCTTGTTTGATGGCATTTTTGTAGCTTGGAAAACTGTGGTTTGGCCCCCATTCGTGGTTGGGGCTTCTGTCTGAGGTCGCAAAAGGTTAGTTGTCACGACACCAGTCAGAAGGCGATGTGCAACCTATCGCGTTCTGATGGCGACAGGTTGGTCGTCGCGCTCCACTTTACCCTTCTGTTTCCCCGTTTCCAGTCTTGGTGGGGTGGCCCGTGCCCAAGTTGGTTAGAGGGAGGTCCCCCCAACATGGCACGAGGCCTATCTTCCTATTGGGCGGCTTGCCATCGTGGTTCCTTTGGGTGTGGGCCTTGGGGTGGTTCTGCCTTAAGGGTCCTGCCTTCAGATGAGGAATGTGATAGGTCGATACGTCACGTTCTGAATCTGAAGGCGACACTCTGTTGATCGAGTTCTGGTCGCGACAGGTTCTCTATCGTGTTCTGGTCGCGACAGGGTCTGTGTCGCATTTTGATCGTGACAGGGTTTGTGTCGCATTCTAGTTCAGATCACGACAGGCCTTTGCTCACCTTCTAGCTGCTATGCTGTTGTGCAGCTCTTTCTATTTTTCTATGTTCTGGGCTAAAGTGTGTGTGTCTGTGTTGGCCATTGGTCCACCTGGGGGTTTTCAGGAGGTGTATCGTGCGTGTCTGTGCCTGCTGTGCTTGTCCTGGTTACAAGCCAGTAGTGTCGTTGCTTGTTGTGGTTGCCACGCCTAATCTCAATTCACCTGGGGGTTGGCACTCGAGGGCTTGTCCATTATAGAGGTTTCACCGTTACCTGGACCCCTAGTCCCCGCACCTATTGAGGGAGTTCTCTAGGCGGCGGCCAAGCTCGAGTTGCGGACTCTGGTAGCAGTGGGGAAAACAGTGGTGGACAACACCGTAGAATTGTTTATAGAGCTCTTTTAGCTGAGTCTGAGACATCGAGGTGGTTTGGTTGTTCTTCCGGCACAGATCAGCTAGTCCTTCCCACAATCTCTCTTGGCATTGGTTCCAGAGCCACGTCGTGGTGTCATGTGTGGGGCCACAGCTCGGCCAGGTTATGGTTGTTTGTTGTGGTGTTCTCTGTGGTGGCTCATTGGCCTCACTCTTCTGGGAAGGTTGTGGGTAGGACCCGATGGCTGGAGAGCAGAGGAGTGGTCGGTGTCTCCTCTTAGCTACCAGTGGCGGTGGCTTGGTTGCTATTGTTGTGATGACGTTTCCTTCCATGTTTCCAAGTGTGTCTCGTTACCCTAGCATGCACGGTGGTTGTAACCTGGCTGTGTCTAGCTTCCATGGGAATTGTCGGTCTGGACTCGTTGGTCGTGCATGTTGGTTTCCGCACTGCGTGTTCTCTCGGAGTGCCTTGTGCAGGCACCTGACTACTATTCTGTAATCTATTCCTTGGTGCCGTCCGTGGTAGCACCGGCGTGTGTCGTTCCTTGACCTCGTGGCGTGTCCGAGGTTCAGGGTGTTCCTGCTTGTGGGCCCTCATCCTTGTGAAGGTCTGTAGAGGCCATGTTTCTGGTGAGACGTCCTTCTCACGTGGCTGCTCGGTGTCGCTCGTGGTGGCACCTGTCTGTGCCTTTCTTACCTTGTGGTTGCTCCGGTGTTCTGTGAGCTCTTTGTCTCGGCGAGTGCATGCCGAGGGTTGCTTCCGCATCTTGTCTAACTCCACTAGTTATACGGGAGTCGTGTTTGGCCCGACCCTAGTTGTTGGTCGTGGCGTTACTCTGTTCCACTGCTTTGTAGTACTCTAAAGTAGGTGTTTCTCACTTTACTGCTTTCTAGAGTAGTTTGCTTCCGCGTTCTTTGGAGTTCCTACTTCTCTGGCTGATAAGGGACTAGTTATCCCTACTGAGCCTTGTTCGTGAGGCTCACCCCCCTACTTTCTTCAGGTAGGGGCTCGCTGTCGTAGGAGTTCATTGCCGGACGATTGTGGTGGCAGTTTGTTATGCCCTGCATTGCCAGTAGTGTGAGTTGTGAGCGTGAGAGCTATTGTAGTGTGTGAGTTGAGAGTTGCCTTTTTGCAAGTCCTCGGGGTATGCCCCTTAAGGATTGCACTTTCTTTCTGTGCCTGTACTTTTATTTGAGACATGTTGTACATAACTTCTTTATTAATGTAAGGACTTTCTTGTTATAGTTATTTGAATTCATTGCTTATCTTACTAGACTAAATTCTAGCCCTTCCGGGTCTTCGGATCCATGGGTGGCAGCGTGACCTTCGGGGTCCCTGGCGGGAGTCTAGGAGGTCGAATCGTTACAGTGGTACAAGAGCTCAGGGGTCCAATGAGATTTTTAATCAGTTAATAACTATGGTTGTCCAAAAGAAAGGTACTAGTACACTGCTGACCCGTTCGTGTAGAGTTGCTGTTAGGTGTGAGCATTTGGTTCTTTATTGCAGGTCGCTAGCTTTCCAGTAGGGTCCGAGTGTGAGCTACAGTAGAGTGTTCTTACTGTTGTTGGGTGCGCGTGCTACGAGCATGGTCGACCGGTTTGTTCGTGTTGCGGATGTGTTCGTCGTCGGCCTACGCATCTGTGTGGGTGTGTCACGAAGGTTGAGAGAGCGTACGTATGGTGTGGCCTTCACTGGTGCAGGGTTGTTGCCTGTGGATCCGGTCGAAGGTGTCCTTGCCTTGTTGGCTGTCACCTTAATGTTGGGGTGTGTGTTGTGTTGGTTGTGCTTTTGGCCTCGCATGCCTGTGCGTCGTTGTGCGCTATGCTCTACTCAGTCAGCATCGTTGCTCGAGCTAAGCAGTTGTTCTGTGTGCCATGTTGCATCACTTGTTGAGTGCTGCGACACTTGTCTGTGATTGTTGTCGGCCTTGTGTTGACTTGTTGTGAGCTCCGGTGAGGTGCTCTTAGATTTCTTCTCTGTTGGTTCTGGCGGAAGTGTGGTTTCCCCAGAGTCGTGGTGTGCTCGTTTCTGGTTGCTGTTGCATTGCCCTCTGGATGAGGTGCATCGCTTGATTGCCCTGTGTTTTGGTAAGGATTCCCAGAACTGTTCTTTGTTATCTTGGTGAAGGCTCTTCCCAAGACTATCATTGTGGTCGTTAATGTCTTTCGTTGTGTTATCTCTGGGTTGAAGTTAGTTGTTGGTTGGTTGGTTTGTGCGCTCTGGTGTTGTTTTTCCATAGTCTCTCCTGGTTGTTTTGGCAGAAGTTCCTTCCAGAACTATCTTGCCTTGTGGTTGTCTTGTTGTTCGCTTCCAAGTCTCTTGGTTGTGCCGGCGAGACTGCTTATGTGTTCCTGTGGTTTAGTTTGTTTCTGTTTTCATTTCCATGCCATCACGCTCTTGCCGACGGTTGTTTGGCGAGCGTCGTGGGTGTTCAGCTGGCTGTGCCTCTTGTGTGAGTACTAGCTTTGCGCTGCTATTTTTCTCTTTCGTGTGAGGAAGTGGCCTGCTGCGTGCCTTCTTCCTCTACTTTCTGTGGGTTGCTCGGGGTAGTGGTGCTCTGCCATGGCATTTGGTGCCGTGTTGCTCATCATGGTGACCTTTGTGGCGAAGGTCCCTCCCCTTGAGCTGTCTTGAGGTTGAGCTGGTTGCTCCCTTTGTGCGTGTTGTTTCCTTGTGGAATGATGGGTTGTGGTGTACCTATTGTGCTATTTCTTGCTGCGCTGGTTCCTTGTTGCCTGACTGGATGATATGGGGCAGCATGCCCTGTAATCAGTATGAGGTAGCACCAGTTTTCTTCTATTTGGCTTGCTTGTGCAAGCATGTTTCAGTGTGTGTTTTGCTTGTGCCTCTGTTGTGCTTGGAGGCACTTGTTTCCGTTTGGCATGTGGCCTATCCGCCTATAGTGGTAGGAGTGGTGCCTTGTGTTGTATGCTTCTAAGAGCCGATGTGGATGTTGTGCTCGTGAAGCTGCAGGCTTTTCGCGTGTTCCTCTTGTGGGTCTCTGGTGGAGAGTCCTCTTCAGTTGGCCCTGTGTCGTTTCAGGCCTTTGGTGCGGTAATGTACTGCACCTTGAGTGTTTTTCTTTTTTGATGCTCTGTGTCTTTGTGCCTTAAGGGTTCGGGGCCTGTGTGGCCTGTTCTGCCCTTTCAGGCTTGTGGTTCCTTGGTGTGGCTTTTGGTAGGTCTCTTGTGGAGAGTCCTTCCGGTTAGCCTATGTTGTTTCGGCCGCTGTTGCAACTATGTTGCATCTTGCCTAGTTTTGGTGCTTGTGATGGCACCATGTGCTTGTGCTCGAGTGTTTCTATTTTGTGCCATCTGGAGCATTGGTGCATTGTGTTGTACCTTGGGTGGCTTCCGGTGCTTGTGTTAGCACAGTGTGTTGTGTTGTGTGCCCTGATCGTGAGCTTCGTGCGTCGTTTCACAAGTTTGCTCGGTGTTTGAGGCATTGAGATTTCCGCCTCTGCGGCCAGGTCGACGGCAAGAGATCTGCCATTTATTTACTTTTAGCGTCTATTTCTCTTGTCGCCTACTGTCTGTCAGCGTCAGTTGATCATGCCGTTTATCCTTTGTTGATGAATTGTGCGTCCACCTCTTGGACGTTTAGTTTCACAGAGGCATGCTTTTCCCTATTTTTTTTATTGTTTTGTTGTGATTTTCGTTTCTGTTTGCTTACTGTTTGTTACTGACGGTCCTCAGTCACTGGGGGGTCATCTTTATCACCTCTTCTAGCCTCCCCTCACATTCTAGGATCACCATTCTTCGGTTTACAACCTTTTACCCGGGGGTTCCCTCTCGGGTAAATCGGGTTGGTCTCGGAGAAAACTCTTGAAGTCCCTACATTCCGTGGATTCCCTCACGGTACGGGGCAAGAGGACCTTTTACCCTCCCTCTTAGCTGGCCTATTTACCCGGGTTGAGTCAGATTTCAGTGAACAGCCCTTTAAATCAAGTCAAGTTAAGCACACAACTTCAATCTTTAAAAAAGTTTGGGGACGTTGTTTGATAACATTGTCTGTTAAACATCAACATCTCTTACTTAAAACAGTGTAATCACTTCCACCCAAACCACTCTAAAAACAATAGGTTGTGTGCTAATGGACACTTGGTTGGATTCATCGAACATGGCTGATAATCCTATATTCGAATATGAAGAAAATGTTCATGAGTTTGTCGGGATGGTTGACACCAACAACCACCCTGAAGAGGAGAATGAGGAAACTGCCCAAGTTGAAGAAGTCTGCAATGACTTCGGCCTTCTCTCTCTCTTTGGTTCGGATATCCCCTCTTCACCTCCACCACATTCTTCATCATCTCTATCCTCCTCACAATCTCTCTTGACCGCTTCCTCTTTTCTTCTTTCTCCCCCTGTCTTTTCTCCATCCCTCATCTAGCCAGTCGAGGCTACCTTGAGTCAGCAACTCATGGTTCTTGGCCTTGACTCCGAAAAAAAAATGCCAATTTTAAAAATTGGAAATCTGAGGTCCTCATTGAGCACCCTTCCTCTCTGGAACCTCTTCCGCTCGGCCAGGGGCCGACGATTTCCGGCCTAAGTTCCTCTTCCTCTTGCCCCTCTAGGGGCACTTCCCTTGTACATAGTTTTGTACATAGCAGTCCTATGAATAGTGGTCTAGATTCTAGTTTAGAGTGGGGTCTAGAGTCTAGTCTAGGGTCCGGTCTAGGAATAGAAGAGTCTAGATCCTCTCAGCCATATGTGCGCAAGGAGAAGGGTAGGTAAGTCCCTGCCCATTTTGTCATGGCCTTGGCTGAGAGGTGTGCTAAGTTAAGTCAAGTCCAAGAGTTTCTTGAGGATCCTGCCCTCGTCGAGTCTGACTTTGAGGAAGGTGACTCTGTAGATGACAGTTTAGGAGTTTATTTGTTAGATTTCGATGAGGAGGGTGAGTCGGGAGTTCCTGGGTTAGGAGAAGAGGACCCAGTAAGCTCCTATGTGGATGGCACAAAGAGGTTCGACGAGCCAACCGTGGCTGCAGACGAGCCCACTAAAGAGGTCAACCTTGGCACTGAAGAATCCCCGAAGATAGTTCTGATTAGTGCCAACTTGAGTTTTGAAGAATAAGAAGCTCTGGTAGCCATTCTCAAAGAATTCTCTGACGGATTTGCTTGGTCTTATGAAGACATGCCGGGACTCGATACCTCTTTGGTCGAGCACCGGTTGGTCCTAAAAGCCGACGCGAAGGCCGTCAAGCAAAAGTTGAGAAGGCTACATCCTAAGCTTGCACTCAAGATCAAAGAGGAGGTTGACAAGTTGCACAAAGCCAAATTTATTAGGGTTGTGCTATATCCACAGTGGGTAGCTAATATCGTCCCTGTATTGAAGAAGGACGGTAAGGCTAGAATCTGTATAGATTTCCGTGACCTTAATCGTGCTTGCCCACAGGACGATTTCCCTCTCCCACACATAGATGTCCTAGTGAACAATACTGCCGACTTTGAAATGTTGTCATTTATGGATGGTTTCTCTAGGTACAACCAGATTCGCTTGGCGGAGGAAGACCAGGAGAAAACTTCGTTAACAACGCCCTGGGGAACTTATTGTTATGTCGTCATGCTTTTCGGATTAAAGAATGCGAGAGCAACCTATCAAAGGGCCATGATGGCGATTTTTCATGACATGATGCATGTGCACATGGAGGTCTATGTAGATGATGTCTTGGTTAAGTCAAAGACTCGACATGGCCATGCTGAGGTCCTCCGGGCAATTCTCCAAAGGTCTAGAGAGCACAATCTTAAGATGAACCCCAAGAAGTGCGTCTTTGGTGTCTCTTCGGGGAAATTGCTTGGGTTCATAGTAAGTAAATGGGGAATTGAGATTGATCCTAACAAGGCCAAAGCAATAATTGACATGCCTCCTCCTAGGAATATCAGAGAAGTTAGAGGGCTAATTGGCAGACTCCAGTTTATTAGGAGATTCATCTCTCAGCATTCAATCCGCTGTAAGCCCTTCTATGAGATGCTTAAAGGGGAGGCAAAGTTTGATTGGAACAATAAGTGTCAGAAGGCCTTTGATGAATTGAAGAGTTATCTGTTCAATCCCCCTGTTCTTGCTCCTCTGGTCCCGGGTCGGCCTTTACTGCTCTATGTGTCAACCACTGAAGACTCAACTGGAGCGGTTTTGGCCCAATACGACGACGAGAAGAAGGAGAGGGCAGTGTACTATTTATCCAAGTTATTCAATGAGGCTGAAAAGAAGTACACCGCCATGGGAAGAACGTGCGCGGCTGTCGTCTGGGTTGCCCAGAAGTTAAAGCACTATTTCTTGGCTCATGAAGTGAAACTTCTGGCGCGTATGGACCCTATTCGGTACTTGCTTGAGAAGCCTGTCCTGACTGACCGGTTGATGAGGTGGCAAAGTTTCCTCAATCAATTTGATATCACCTACATCAACCAGAAGTCTATCAAGGGGTACGCTATTGCCGAGCATTTGGCCCACCACCCCTTACCTTCATACTCTCCCATTGATGAAAGCTTTCCTGATGAAGAGTTAGGAGCCATTATCGATGGTGAACCTTCGTGGGTGCTTTACTTCGATGGGGCTCTTAATTCTAAAGGGTGTGGGATAGGGGCAGTCCTCCTCTCACCAGAAGGAGTAGTCATTTGGCACGCCTATCAGTTAACCTTCCGAGCCACGAACAATGTGGCTGAGTATGAGGCGCTCTTAGTTGGGCTGAAAATGGCATTGTTGCTCGGAGTCAAAGAGTTAAGGATAATTGGAGATTCGCAATTGATAGTCTGACAATCCCTCAGCGAGTACCAGACCTGGGATCCCAAGTTGAAACTATACCAAGAGTTGGTAGGCAGAGTAGTCCGGCAGTTTAGGAAGCTCACATTAGTTCACACTCCTAGGGCCCAAAATATCCTAGCAGATTCACTCGCTTCCCTCGCGTCATCCATTCCCATTCCTTTGGGGAAGTCTTCTGAAACCGTCTCTGTCCAGAGGTTAAGAGTCCCTTCCCATGTCGATCCGTGGTTCTCTCAGCTCGTGCGTCCTTCTCCATCCCTTCGGGTCCATGCGCTTTCCAAAGAGCCAAAAATTGACCTTGAAGATGGCCATCCTTGGTATTTTGACATTGAAAACTTTCTCAAAGATGGATCCTTCCCTGATTATGCCACCTCTGCCGATAGACGAGCAATTCATCGCGTCTCGGAGTGTTACAAGATCATAGGTGGCATTCTCTACAAAAAGTCTCTCAGCGGGGTCTATCTCCGTTGCCTTGATGAATTCGAGTCTCAAAATGTTCTTGAAGCTGCTCACTCTAGCGAATGTGGTGGCCATGTTAATGGTAGAGCAATTGCCGAAAAGTTGCTAAGACACTATTATTGGCCCACCATAGAAGAAGACTGTCGCCATTTTGTCCGTTACTGTGCTAAATGCCAATTGCACGGTGACAAAATTCATGCTCCTTCTTCTTCTCTTCACCATCTCATCGCTCCATGGCCTTTCGCCATGTGGGCATTCAACGTGGTTGGTCCACTCGCAGACAGAACGGGAGAAATCTGTAAGAAGTCCTTCATTCTGACCGCCACGGAATACTTTACGAAGTGGGCTGAAGCAGAAGCATTCATAGAAGTCAAAGCTTCAACAGTCGTCAAGTTCATCAAGCGCAACATCCTTGCAAGATTCGGCGTGCCTCGGGACATCGTCACCGACAACGGACCTCAATTCACTTCACAGGAGCTTCGCGACATGTGTGGTAAATATGGAATTAACTTGCATCATTCATCACCATATTATCCACAAGGTAACGGACAAGTGGAAGCTACTAATAAGACTCTCATTAAAATCATAAAGAAAACATGCAAATCTCACAACAATGCTGACTGGCCAGATCGCTTGGTTGAAGCTCTTTGAGCTTATTGCACCTCTGTCCGAACTCCCACGGGGCAAACTCCCTATACCTTGACGTACGGATCGGATGCGATACTCCCATACGAGATCTTTGTCCCTTCACTTAGAGTTCAATTGGATTCCGAACTTGACCCTGATCAACGTCGGGAAGCCTTGTTGGCACAACTTGAACTCTTAGATGAAAGGAAAATGATAGCGGCTGACCATGCTCAAGTCTATCGTCAGAGAATTGCACGTTTTTATGCTAAAAGAGTTCTTGAGAGAAAATTCGAAGTGGGTGAATTGGTCCTAAAGCGCAAAATCATAAAGGCACCAGGTCCTAGGAGCAAATTGCAAGAAAATTGGGAGGGTCCGTTCGTTGTCAAAGAGGCATACTCAGGGAACGCTTATAGGTTAGTGGATGCCGAGGGAGTTGAGCTAACGCACCCTTGGAATGCAGTCTACATCAAGAAATTTTACTCTTAGTCGGTCAGTCATTCATCACGTGTCAACGTGGTAGGCTAAAAACTCTACTTCACCATTGGGTTATTAATGAGGTCGGACTTTCACACACCACACGATGTTGGAGTACTACCCCTAACTGGAAAATCACAAGTACATTCGGGCGGTCTCATCCGGTCAATGTGTCTCCCCTATTCTTTTCCCACTCGGTCGTGTCTGGAAACGGAACAAGCTACGAGTAGGGGACCACCCACTCTCATCTTAAGGACAAGGTCACCATAAAACAGGGGCAACTAATAAAAGCAAGGGGCAAAATGTCAAATCAAGCCTCAAAGGGGGAAAAGAAAAGTCAAAAGGTCAAAAAAGGTAGCAAAAAGTACGTACCCGGAAAAAGGCTGACCAACTCAAGGAGGTAGCAAAAAGTACGTGCCTCCACCCCAGAAAATCAGAAATCAAAAGTAAAATAAAAATGAAAAATCCTGCTGAAAACAATGGTTGACCAAGTCTGTTTAATATGAGATGTCGGTTCGAAAACAAAAAGTAGTTTGAACCAAAGCCCTACATGACTTCCTATACATTTCTTCCCATTTCTCCCTCTAGGGGCAATTTGATTGTATAAGATCCTCCGTAGTGGAAAATATCAAGAAGGCTAGGGGCAATTTCCAACATCAAAGAATTCATGCACGTCCCTCCTTAGTATTGGCCTCTGTGGTTAAGTAGATCGTGTAGACCCTATACCACAACATATGATGAATATGTGTCTTAGAGTCAAAAAAATCCAAAAAAATACAAAAATGCAAAAACAACAAAAAGAGAGTCTTTTGATATATATATTTCACGTTGTACATATTTTCTCCCGTATTTTCTCCCTTATTTTCAAAAAGTCAAAAAATCAAAAAAATCAAAAAAACCAAAAAATAGTAGTAACATGTATATATACTAACATTCTCCTTATTTTCTTATCAAAAAAAAATACATGTGCATATTTCCCTTCGGTTATTTTATTATGTTCCTATCTTTGATTAGACATTAGCCCCTTGACCAGATCTCAAGAAAGGTACATCATCAAGGCAAGGGGCTAAAACAGATCTACACTAACCTTTTTCTTTAAGTGTTGTGGATGCAGGAACCAAAGCACAAAGAACAAGCCATTCAAGTGCACAGAATGATGAAAATCCACTATAAGGGTAAAATTTGTACATATCATGACAGGGGCATACCCCTGGAAGTACAGCCGGAGCCCCGCTCCTCACTCCTCGCTCCGCCCCCCCTCACTAGGCCCTTGCCTACGTGAGCTGCTCACCTCCTCCTCCTCCCTCTCCCGACGCCGGTCTTGGAAGGGAGGCCTCGACGCCGTCGACGCCTCGGGCCGCTGCAACCTCCTCGTACCACAGAGGGATCCCCCAGGGACACAATGTCGTCGAGGGAGGCGAACGCCGATCCGGTCCTCGCCGGCGCCTCCTGCTGGGCCTGCCGCTGCTGCTCCCGGTGCTTCTTTAGCACCCGGTCCTTCAGTATCTCGTAATCCGTGGCGATCCGTGCCCGAGCTACCTCAGCCTCTCTCTCTCTCTCCCTGGCCTCGAGCAGGCGACCCCTCATGGTAGCCCGGTCATCCCTCAGCTCCTCCATGGTAGCCACCATGGTCCGCCGCTGCACATCAAATACAAGGGGTATTAGTTTTGTACACATGCCAGGAAGGAGGAAATTTGGTGCCTTACCTCCGCCTCCATCTCCAACCGCAGAGTCGCCATCTGCGCCTGGAGAGTCGCCACTCCGCTCCCCTCCCGCTGCACATAAAGAGCAAGTCATGTCAAAATCAAGTCAAGTCAACATCATAATTGAAAAGCATAATCATCCTGTTGTCTTACCTCTGCCTCGAGCTCCTGCACTCGCACCTGCGCCCGATCTAGGGCCTCCTGCAAGCGAACTGATAGGTCTCCTCTCGCCGACTAGGCAGACGAGCTCGCCCCCGGATCGCGACTCGTGCGCACCCTCACTAGCTCCTCCTTCTGCATTCACAGAACTTTGGTTAGCAATTCAATTCAATTCAATTCAATCTATAATCAAACTTGCGTTACTTACCAGTGTCCTGACCTCGGTGCGGAGCCTCGTCAGCTCCACCTCCTGCTCAGCCAATCGCCCCTCCAAAAGGCATACGGCCTGTGACTTCGGCATCTGCCATTCACACTTCAAGGTTAGAATTAAATAAGGCAATCCACCAACCAAGGCTTAAGGTTAGAAGTTTCACTTACCACTCGCCGGTCAAGCCGGAGTCATCCGGCGTACCGTGCCCGGTAGTCCTCCATGTATGTTGAGCTATCGAGGAGGGCCGTCTGTCGCACCACCTGCTCACCGCCCCCGCGCCAGTAGGCGATGGTGCTGCCATGATCCGCTCCCCAGTCGCGGTCCTCAGCAAAGAACCGCCGGCGCGAATGTCCCTCTCTCCCGAGGGAAGGCACCTCGATGGCCGGCTGGTGCCAGCCCAAGGTCCGCACCACCAGCTCCAGATACAGCACCTCACACGTCCTAAGGCACAGCAAGAGGAGGTGGCGGTCGAAGAGGGGTCGGCTCGCCGCCACCGCCGGGTGCGAGGCGTCCGCCTCCCCCACATAGGGGGTCCAAACCACCTGAGAAAAGAAAAGAACACTGGTCAGTCGCACTATTCAAGAGCAGCAATTGGAAGAGTAGAATGCAAGAGTTAGTGGAAAATTCATACCAGCTCATGAGGGTAGTGGTCTAGTGCAAGGCGCACGTCCTCCGCACGCCGGTCTGTCACCCGCGGGTCAGGAGCCACCTCCCACCTCGCCATGTGGGGGACCAGACTCTCCTCCTTCTGTACACCGCGCCCCATGGGGAAGCGGGTGTACCCCCAAATCTGCAAGGCAACCAAAAGAATGTCAGTCAGGCAATTTAATCAATTTGAAATTCAATGATGAGCATTAAGAGTAAAGTTGCGTACCTGAAGAAAGGGGGTGAAGCCACCGGTGCTCTGAGATTGCCGCGAACTGCTGGGGAGGAGTGAGAAGAGGTGTCCCAGCATTGCGGCGCCCCATTCGTACCGCCCTGCCTACTCCAAGTCCCGCAGCAACAAGATGAACTTGCAGTTCATCTGCGAGGACTGTGTTGCGAAGAGAAGTCGCCCGAAGAGGTAGGTGACGAAGATCCGGATGCAGCGCTCATCGCTACGGTCTCCCAGGTCCAGTGCCCCCCGCACTCTGCTGTAGAACTCCTCCAGTGCCTCTAGGGGTCCTCTCCTCCCCCCTCTCAACCCCACTGCCTCCGAAAGTGATCCGAGCAGGATGCTTCGGATCGGCCTCCTCCTCCTAGCGACGAACTCTGGCCCTAGCAACTCTACGATGTCATCGTAGTAGTCCCTCCTCTCCAACCCTACTACCAGTTCTCCCTGAACCGGTAACCCCGTCAGATACGCCACATCCTCCAATGTGGGTATCATGTGACCCCAAGGCATGATGAATGCCTTGCAGTCCTCCTCCCATCTCTCCCTCAACGCCTCTAAGTAAGGGACATCTAAATGAAAGGGGCGTACCGTCAGCAGATGCCCGAACCCCATCTGGGCAATCCTCGTCTGCTGGGCCTCTGGCAATGCTCGGAACCACGCCCAGCACAGGTCCCAGGTGACCCTGCTCCTCATTCGGCCCTTGCCCTGCAGAAAACACAGAAAAGTTGACGTCAGCATTGATTGCCGTTAAGTATAAGTTGGCGGCAAGGGAGTGGCCGTTTACTACAATCAGCGTCAAGGTTTAGGCCGTCAAGTTCCTATGTCGGCGTCCACCCTTTGATGTCAAGTTCACCTTAACGACAAAGGGGTGGACGTTGAAAGGAGCTCGACGTCCACCGATGTGGACGTCAAGTTCCTATCTCAACCGACGGCATCTCCCCTGTTTTGCCTCCTTTTTCACATTCTACAAACATACATTCCACAGAGTTCTGAGAGTCTAGGAGCCTACCTTAGGCCGACGAGGTACATCCGCCTCTGTCTCGTCCCCTCCTCCGTCGTCTCCGGCGGTCTCCTCCTCCTCCGGTGCGTCGCCCACCGCCTCCTCTTCTTCTTCCTCCACCATGCTACCCTCTCCACTCGCCGCCGAGTCCGCCTCCTCCTCCTCCAGTTGGCGGCGCCCCCTAAGCATTTGGCGTTTCACCCTCGTCATCATCCGAATCCGTTGAGAAGAAGTTGGAAGAAGAGTGAACGAAGAAGTAGAAAGAGAGAAAGAAGATCAAAAGGGGGGACTCCGGAGCTTGGAGAAGGTGAAGTGGCACCCGGGGGAAGGCGTCGGTTCAAAAAAGGTAGTTTTCTGGTTTAACGTCAAGGTCAGGCCATTTACCTTTTCCTGGCGTCAAGCCCTGGCCGCTGACGTACTGTCAACGGCCATGGTGCGGACGTCAATGTCAGACCTCGAAGTTTGGTCAACGGCCATGTCTGGACGTCAAGTTTGAATTAGACGACCAGCCTTGTGGACGTTTACCTGTTTAGCATCCATCGATGTGGACGCCAATTCCCCCGCACTCAGTCCTCACATTACACTCCTTTGAACCTTTTGAGGCCATTTCATGTACACACATTCCACACATTCCACAAGTCAAGCAATTCAAGCCAATTCAACACAAATGCAACCCACTTTTATTCATCTAATTTGTGTTACACTTATTCAAATCAGGAAAGTACATCATTTTGCCCTGCGGGCCATAAAGAAATCACAAGAAATGGGGCAAATGGTGTCAGTAAAATCTTCATACTGCCATATGTCTTCCGGGGTTTCCTGCACTGCCAGTCCCACCTTCTTGCTCACTGTGTACTTCTTCCAAGTCTTCATAGCCTTCTTCACCAACTTCTCGTTTCGTCTGGTGACTATCATATCAGTGCAACTGGATGAAGTTGGAATTCCCCGTGGAATCCCAAGCTGACAATGGCACCGATGTGGTTGGTACACCACCATCTGACCTGCTCCAATCAGCCACAAATCTCTATCTACCCTGGTCCGAACCCGGAACTCAATAGTCCTCATGAAGAGTGTCCTCATGATGAAGTCATCCATTACCAGAAACGCCAAATGATCTCTCCAAGCATCTCTGCCTTTCAAGTGCGCTGTCACGCACTTGATCTCATTCTCTGGCTCATACCACGCCCTCCTGCAGTACACCGAGCTCTGAAGGAAGACTCTGGAGGGAGTAGGTTGTACGTCAGCAAAATCAAACTTCAAGTGAGCCTCCATCCATACCTGAAGCAAGAACAAGCTCCCGCATGTGCGTCCGCCTAGGCTAATCGTGGTCAGCAAACTGTGCAGGTGTGCCAGCACCGCAGGGGCAAGTGACTGTCCGCGCCACAGCAAAGATAGGATCCCCACATGCTCGTAAAGGATGAAGTCGCCGCTCGTGGAGAACAGGAAGACTCCAGCCAGGCAGAGTGTCAATCCCTGGGTCGCCCTCTCTCCGCCAATCTCCCTCGCATGTTGGATCAACCACTAGGCCGGTCGGTCTAGGAAGATCCTGTGCTTGTTTGTCATCCGCAGCACCTCCTTCTTGTCCTGCACAATGTCTGCTAAAATCTCTTCCCACAGGAGGAGAGGAGTCGCTGCATCATATTCCAAGCACCGCCTCCATCCCAGAAAAAGCTCCACCTCCTCCAACAGCACGCTTGCTTCAAAGCCCTGGAACACAAAAGTATGTGTGTGCGGGTGCCATCTCTCCACCAACGCCCCCAGGGCGTCAAATCCCCACCACATGTCCTTCATGTTTTTCGCCAGCACCACCATAAAGTTCAGATTCCACATCCCGATGAAGCTTCTCATGTCCAAAGTGATGGCGTTTACCAGGTTCATGAGCCAAGAAAAGGCCGGTACCTTGCCTTGGCTTGGGAAGGCAGGGATTTTCTGCATGAGGGTGGGGTTCTGTAAGAACAATGTTTGGGGCGTTTTCAGCCCAAGAAGAAGTGGAAACGATCATTGCTTACCTCCCCGTTGGCCAGACGTGTGCTCAGGTGCCCCGGAACTTCGCTCAGAACTCTAGGGTTCGCGCCTGTGGATCGTCCGGTCGAAGAGGAGGTCATCTTGCTGTGCTTCTTCGTCTCTCAGCTCTCTGGTTCGCAGCAGGAGCAGGGAGAGACGGAGGTAGGAGATGGTAGAGTCCTCATGGAGTCCCATCACCTATATTTTTGGCCTGATCCGCTGTCAGGTCGACATCCAGATTGGTGGACATCAGTGGTTGGTTAGCGGCAACATCAGTGGACGTTAACCCGTTACTGGCGGCCATCGATGTGGACGTGTACTCCTCGGGTACTTTCAATGTCTTATTTTTCATAATGGCCATCATCCTTTTATCTTGTGCTTCAAGTTGTTTTGCAGATATCTTAAGCACAAGCTGCGCTTCAAAAATTCGGAACGCTCATGCCACCTTGAGCATTACAGGTATGTCTAACATAGGACCCCACCAAAGGCGAATAACTTGGCAACCGTGAACCCTGAGTTCCCTTCACCAAAAACCATGATGGGTTTGCGATCTCTCAGTTATTCGTATGGCCTTTAGAATTTTCCTCTGGTGCTAATTCGCATTTTAGATAGGCAACCCACACCAGCATGCACCTTCACTGCTAACATTCTCTTACTAACCCCCAAAAAAAAAAAAAAAATGGTGATTTTCCTCGATCATATGATTGCTCCATGGCTCCCCCAGCTTAGGTAGCCTATGGGTCCGCCCTTCATGACTATCCAAGTTGATATCGGGTCTTTGTTGCCCCCCTTCTCCACTTGTCCCACCGTGCATATCACAAATAATCATTCCAGCCTTATTGAGTTCATTTGAGCCTTCACCAGTCGCGAGCTTAATTCCGGGCTTCAGGCTTTCCAAGCATGTGATTCCAGTTAGAACCTTTTGATAATCCTTTGAGAGATCAACCAATTCCTTGTCTCCATGACCTCCTAAATTCGGGACCGACGTCCTGATTAGGCCAGCGAGCCCATGAGCTCCGGTTATGAAACACTCCTGATTCAACCGTCATATTACAACTCCTTTGACTCAAACACACCAGAAACTAGTCAAAGTCCGACACGGCCATGCCAGGGACCCTGCCATTGGGTCGCAGTTGTAGTTACACGAGTAGATCACCCTTTTCTTACCCCTATTTGTCTCTCAGACGATACGTCATCTGTTTCTAGCCTGACTCTTTCGTTTGGTTCGCTAGAATTCCTATCCTCGGAGATGGTCCTTCATCAAATCTCCGCGTCCTTTGTTTACCGAGACACCAACCTTTCAGTCCGCTCTGCTCCCCTGCAAGACCGGACGTCTCGGAGGGGCATTTGTAGACGCGAGATTTGGCCCATCTCCCGCAAGGCTCTTTTGGCCCATTAAGCCTCGTTTGACCATTTGTTGACTTGCCTTGGATACCATGTAGATGGCAGCATCGATGGCCGCCGACTACTGGTTGGTGGCAAGCCCCCTTGACGTTGACACATCCTGACGTCCACATCCATGGACGTCTGCATGGTATTGGCGGCAATAGCGCTTGACGTTAATCTGGTTTACTTGGTCTGCGCAAAAGCCCCGAGAATATAGCCCACTAGCGCCTTTCTCTCGCCCATGCACCGCATGGGACCATTCCCAACGGGCATATGGGTACCTTGGCACTCCCTTGACCCAGTAAAAATCCCATGTGGCCTCTCCCCATTGGTTGGAGCCTTTAGACTTGGATTGCCATGTGTACAAGTGTGTTTCTTCACACTTGAGCATCCAAGGCAGCTGAGCTCGAGCCCACTGTCTATATAACTCCCCCTTGAGCCCTCTAAGCCAGGGGAGAGAGGCTGGACGTCCACATGCTGCCCCTTTGAAGAAGGAGAGAGAAAATTGCAAGCAAGCTTCAACAAGTCTTCTTCCTCTTCTTCTCACGAGTTGGGACGTCCAGGAGGCTTCTTCCCGAGCTGGAGGAGCCCAGCAAGGAGCTTCAACGACATTGAACGAGATTCTTCACCTCCCTCCCTCTCTCTTTCCCTTTTACTCTTTAGTTAATTTGCATGTTGCACACACTTTCCCACACACTCTAGGTTCGTAGGTCCTCACCCTAAACACCTAGAAAGGGGTTTCCCAACCAAAAACAGAGGGAAGAAGGGTGGTCATAGCATTTGGCCACCCCTCTTCTCAAGTCCGCAACGGGTACGGGACTCACCCTTTGGGCTATTTCTTCACGCTTTGAGCATTTACTTGGCAGGAACGATACGCAGAAGATCGTGGAGCTCTTCTCCTTTGGCCGGCCAAAGGAGGAGAAGTTGAAGGCCCGCCTCCATCCGCTGTGCGAGACGACCACACCGGGGCGACCACATCACTCCTTGGGCACAGGTAATGCCCTGGCGATCACATACTCCCCTCCATTTTGCTTGTTTTATTGGTTCTCCCTCAAGTCAACTCAGTCAACTGGAGGGTCAACGAAGTCAACCGGCGACCCCTTCATCGCCAACGAGAGTCCGACGGCGTCCACGAGCACCCGGGAGGTCCGGAGATCGGCCGGGGACGGCACGGAAACGAGACGTCCACAAGGACCAGATGGCTTTACGGGATCTTTCTTCAAGGCCTACTAGAATTTTGTCTATGGTGATGTCATTGCTGTGGTGAGAGGTTTCTTCATGGGGTTTCCATTACCCAGAGGTGTTACCTCTTCCCTGATCGCCATTATTCCCAAGGTTCCACATCCTTCTTCTTTTGGTGACTTTAGACCTTTCAGCCTTTGTAACTTCTGTTACAAAATCATTTCCAAGATTATCTGTGCTCGTCTTTCCAATATTCTTCCGTTGATTATTTCTGAGGAACAGGTGCCTTTGTAAAAGGCATAAATATTGTTGATAATATCTCTCTGTCCAATCAGCTTATTCAGGACCTTGGCAGAAAGATTCGTGGTAACAATGTTATTTTTAAGCTTGATATGTTGAAGGCCTATGATAGAGTTGAATGGGACTTCATGCTCGCTGTGCTTCGTAAGTTTGGTTTTTCCAGCCACTTCACTTCTTACATTGGCATGCTGGTCGCTAACTGTTGTTCTCCATTCTTTTTAATGGTTCTCCGGTTGGGTATTTCAAGTCTTCAAGAGGTCTACGCCAAGGGGACCCTTTAGATCCAGCTCTTTTTATCATCATGGAAGAGGCTCTTAGTAGGGGGCTAAGGCATCTCTATTCTACTTCATTCTTGTCTCATTTTGCTGGCCCAAGGAGATGCACACCGGTCTCCCACTTGCTCTTTGCGGATGACATATTAATTTTTCTTAATGGCCAAAGATCTAATATAATCAAACTTCAGAATTTCTATCCACCTATGAGCATTGTTCTGGGCAGAAAATTAATGTGCAAAAGAGTTCTTTTATTTTATCTTCCAAGGCCCCGCCCTCTGTGGCTAGCAAGATTGCTACCATCACGGGTTACAAGCAGCTCATGGGGACTTTTTGTTATCTTGGGGTTCCCATCAAATATGGCAGAACAACAATTGCAGATTACAAGTTCCTTATCGATAAAGTTAACCTTAAGATGAATTCTTGGAGGTCCATGTTCCTTTCTCAGGCTTGTCGGGCTACTCTCATCAACTCAGTCCTTAATTCCATTCCAATTTATACTGCTGCAACGATCTCCATGCCTAAGACAGTGGTTAAATATATTGAGAAATCTTGTGCCAACTTTTTTTGGAGTGGCATGGATCGTATTCACAGGAACCATTGGGTTTCTTGGGACATTATCCATCGTCCTATTTCTGAAGGAGGGCTTGACATTAGAAGTTTATGCATATCCAACTTTAACTTGCTACAATACAAATTTCGAATATATACCATGCTACTTCAATGTGGGCTACATATGCCAGGACAAGGTTTAAGGTGGATTGTGGTGAACCATTCAAGTACTCTAGACCACATGGTATGTCTAAAGTGGTTTTTAATATTGCTCACCATACTATCACCCAGAACTCCAAATGGATTACTGGCGATGGCAGGTGTGTGGATTTCTTGAAGAACATTTGGAATGGACAGGCTCCTCTCAAGGATCTGCTCCATGTCTGTAACGACCCAAAATCCGCATTACCAGTAACCAACCAGTAACCCGAATTCTGACCCGCTAACCCACGAGATGAGCTCGGAAGGGTAAAAAGTGAATGTCCGAGGAGACTATATATATGAAGATACACACCATGTAAAGCTGTAAGATTTCACTATACATGAAATATAACAGGTACAACTCAGAGTCCACACTAAGTACAGAGTACAGGAGTACAACAAAAAGTGCTACTCACTGCAGCTAGGGCGCACCAGTACCAGAGTGGCTAGACTCGCTTGGAACGGGAGTCGACGACGACCCACCTGAATGGGAGGGAAGTGACTCTCAAGAAAAGTGACCCAGTAGGGAAAAGTAAGCCCCACCCGCAACAGTACTAAAGTGCGGAAAGTAAAAACAGAAAGTAAATACACGTCGCACCACAACCAAAACTAGTAACAACCACGCGTCTCCTTGACAGGAGTGCGTTACAAGACTGTAAACCTCGCGGCTCAGTAACACACATTCACACACACACAGTAAGTAGGACTCAGCTAGGGTCTATGGCTCGGCGTCCCGTCACCACAGAGTCTCTCAACCCCAGCCACGTGTGCACACTACAGACGCTCTCTCTCGCGTCTGGTCCACGACCGATTTTCCCACTACGCCTGACCCTAGCAGTAGAGAAGGGGCTCCACGGAGACCGGCTCGAAGCCACTACAAGGAGTACGCACAGGACAGAGATGCTCTCAACGTCCTGGCTCACCGATGGAGGACCCCCCACACGCCGGTCATCTAGACAGAGCGTCGCTCTATGTCCAGGTGACAAACAAAAACAGAGGCACGGTAACTCAACGCGAGTACAGACGGTGACACTCTCAATGTCTGAAACACCGTACAATAGACGGACACCTCATGTCACGTCCCTAGACACAATGCATGACTGAAGGTCCACTGGGTCATCAAATAAACGGCAACATCGATTGCCGCCAATAAGGATATAAACGACACAAACATTGCCGCCAACACTGGTTAACGGCAAGGACCTTGCCGTTAGCATCCCTACTGAAGATCTTAACGTCAACCGATGTGGACGTTAACATCCTCAGTCTCCTGAACCCAGAACGGTACCAGGTCAGTCCAACTGGGCAAATCCGCCTAGCAACCATAAAATTAATGGAGGGAAACATCTCATCACATCTTCTAACACTATCAGAACTTTGGAAATCCACGATCCAACACTTGGATCACCAAAAACACCCAAAATCCCGGCATGGCACAACCCAACCCTAAAACATAATTAGCATACTAATCTACAATAGTTAAGCATGCTGATCCGTTAAGGAGGGTTTAAGGGGTTAAGTCCCTACCTCAGAACGCCCTAAAAACTCCTAAACAGCCACCAATCGCATCGGAACCCCTCGAAGTCTCCGCGCGAATCACACCAAATCTTCACAATTCCCGCCCGATCTAACACCGCCACACGTACCAGGGTCCCACGAGCTCCCGTCAACCGTCGGAAGAGGTGGAAACGGACAAAGGTAAAAGTGGAGGGAAAGAGAAGAAGAGAGAAAGAAAGGTTATTGCTCACGGGATGCCCTATTTCTACAGATGCGACAAATAGACGTCCACATCTCTTGCCGTCTACTTGAACCGCCATAGAGTCAACGTCCATACCAATGGCGTTAAGTTCATCACAGGAACCCTCCGGAACCAACAGCAAACGTCCACAATGATGGACGCTAACTCCCAGTCAACGGCTAGCCCCTGGCCGTCAACCCCAGGTCAACGGCAATATCCATTGTCGTCAACCACACCCGAACCTCTATAAGACCCAATAAGGATCTGCTGAGACCCGAGACCTTATAGCCCTCCCCCCTTTAGGAATTTTGCCCCCGAAATTCAAACAATATAAAGAAAGAAGACTCACCAAAGAGGTATGGAAACTGCTCGCGCATTTCGTCCTCTCACTCCCATGTCGACTCACCACCTGAATGTCGCTGCCACGCAACATGAACTAATGGGATTGCCTTGTTCCTTAATCTCTGAACTCGGCGATCCTCAATATGCAACGGAAACTCTGGTACTGTCAACACTGGAGTCACCTCAGACCACTCTGTGCTCGGGAGAACGTGAGACTCGTCAGAAAGGTACCTCCGCAGCATCGACACGTGGAATACGTCGTGGACCGCTGCCAACTCTGACAGAAGCTCAAGTCTATATGCCAAACCTCCGACATGCTCAGTAATGGTGAAAGGTCCAACAAAGTGGGGACTCAACTTTCCACGCCTACCGAACCTCACCACTCCCTTCATAGGAGACACACGGACAAACACCTGGTCCCCTACCTGAAACTCGAGTGGTCGCCTGCACTGATCTGTATAACTCTTCTGCCGACTCTGCGATGACAGAAGTCTCTGCCTCACAAGCGGAACCACCTCGACTGCCTGCTGAATCAACTCTTGTCCCATGACAATCCGCTCACCAACCTCGATCTAGTCTAGTGGAGTGCGACACGGTCGTCCATACAAGCCTCATATGGTACCATACCGATACTGGAGTGATAGCTATTATTATATGCAAACTCGACCAACGGCAAGTGAGCTGTCCATGACCCCTGCCACTCCAGACAACAAGCTCTAAGCATGTCCTCCAAAGTCTGGATAGTCCGCTCTGACTAACCATCTGATTGAGGGTGGTAGGCGGAACTAAAAGCCAACTCTATCCCCAAAGCCCTCTGGAAACTGCGCCAGAACCCAGAAGTGAAGCGAGGATCCCTATCTGACACAATAGAGATCGGCACTCCGTGCAAAGGAACAATCCGCTCTACGTACAACGTGGCCAACCTACTCACACCCCAACTAGTCCTGACAGGCAAGAATCTGGCAGTCTTCGTCAATCTGTCCACAAGAACCCAAATGTTGTCAAAACCTCCAGTTGTCCTCGACAAACCACAAACAAAAACAGTCGTCACATGGTCCCACTTCCACACCGAAATCTCTAAAGGCTGCACAAGTCCTCCTGGACGCTGATGTTCGGCCTTCACCTGCTGGCAGACGAAACACCTAGCCACAAAAGCTGCTATGTCCCTCTTCATCCCAGGCCACCAAAACTGATGTCTCAACCAGTGATACATCTTGGTACCTAGAACCATGTGCCTCCTGCAACACAATTCTCCTGACAGACTCCTCAACAGGAACATAGAGTCCATCTCAGAACCTAACAGTCCCGTCCTCGTGAAGTCAACCTCTAGAAGAAGTAACACTCTGTGCAACTCGGGATCTGCCTGCTGAGCCTCAACAACCTGTCTCACAATGGCGGGAGCCACCAATAAACTGCCCAACACATACAGTCGACGACTGGATGAAACTTTGAAAGACCCTTCTGCTCCAGACTGCCACAACTGCCACTCCCTCAGCATCAGATGACTCATCTGTGCTTTCCTACTCAAAGCATCTCCGACTACATTGGCCTTCCCAGGCTGATGCTCAATACTGAAATCATAGTCTTTCATATATTCCATCCAACGACGCTGCCTCATGTTCAGATCCCTCTGAGAAAACACATACTTCAAGCTCTGGTGATCGGTGCGAACTACAAACTTCACTCCGTACAGGTAGTGACGCCAAATGTTCAAAGCAAACACCACAGCTGCAAGCTCTAGGTCATGGGTCGGGTAACTCTCCTCGTGGGGCTTAAGCTGACGAGACGCATAAGCCATTACTCGGCTTTGCTGCATTAGGACTGCACCCAGACCAATACCTGAAGCATCTGTGCAAACCTCAAAACTCTCCTCCCCTGAAGGCAACACAAGGACTGGCGCTGATGTAAGCAGTCGCTTCAACTCTATGAAGCTCTGCTCACACTGCTCCGACCACACAAACGGAACACCTTTTCTCGTCAACCAAGTCAAGGGTGCAGCAACCTGAGAAAAGTCCCGAACAAACCTGCAGTAGTAACCTGCCAAGCCCAAAAAGCTACGAATCTCAGACACAGTCCTGGGATTCTCCCACTGTAAAATTGCCTCGACCTTCGCTGGATCTACAGAAACTCCCTCACCTGAGATCAGGTGCCCTAAAAAGTGAACCTGTTGTAGCCAAAACTCACACTTACTAAGTTTGGCATACAACTGGTGCTCTCGCAAGGTCTGCAACATGATCCTCAGGTGCTCGGAATGCTCCTCCTCCGAAGCGGAGTACACCAGAATGTCGTCAACAAACACTACGACAAACCAGTCCAAGAACTGGTGGAACACCCGGTGCATCAGATCCATGAAGGCCGCTGGAGCATTGGTGAGCCCAAACGGCATCACCAAAAACTCAAAATGACCATACCTGGTCCGAAAAGCAGTCCTCTCAACGTCAGAGTCTCTAATCCACAACTGATAGTAGCCTGACCTCAGGTCAATCTTTGAAAAGACATGAGCAGACTGAAGCTGATCAAAGAGATCGTCAATCCTAGGTAATGGATACCTATTCTTGATGGTCACTTGGTTCAGCTTCCTATAATCAATACACAACCTCAGGCTACCAACCTTCTTTCGGACAAACAAAATAGGTGATCCCCAGGGAGAAAAGCTAGGACGAATATAGCCCTTCTCCAACAGCTCCTCAAGCTGTCTCTTCAGCTCCCTCAACTCTGCTGGTGCCATACGGCACGGTGCCTGTGCAAAAGGTGCAGTGCCAGGAACCAACTCAACAGTAAACTCAATCTCTCTCTCTAGAGGTAGACCAGGTAACTCATCCGGAAAAATATCTGGAAACTCACACACTACGGGAATGTCCCCCAATCCCGAGACAACCTAATCAAGAGTCACTGTAGAAACTAGGAAACCCTGACAACTAGAAGCAAGCAACCTCCCTGCCCTCAAAGCAGGAACTAAGAAGCGAAAAGTAAGAGGTACGATACCCTGGAAGTAGAATGCCGCTTCTCCGGGTATCCGCAAGTGCACCCTCTTCTTCTGGCAGTCCATCACCGCACCATACCGCTCTAACCAGTCCATACCCAAGATCACATCATAATCCTGCAACTGCAAAGCAAACAAATGAGCCGTCAACCACTGATCCTGCAACTGCACTGGTACCTCCTCAAGATAGTAGGACGTAAGAACAAAGTCCCCTGTCGGCAACTCCATTGCTAGGTCAACGGACTCTCCTGTACTCAACTCTCCAAGGGAGTCTAGGAATTCCTCAGACACAAAAGAATGAGAGGCACCGGTATCAAACAAAACTCTAGCTGTAAAACCAAAAACTGTAACAGTACCTTCCACCACCTGAGCTGCCTCAGCGTCTGCACGAGTCAGGTGAGTAACACGGCCTCTAGCTGTCGACCCACCAGAACCTCCGGCCTGCTGACGTTGCTACACGGGTACCTGCTGCTGCTGCTGCTGCACTCGGGGCTGTGACTGGGTCTGCTGCTGCGGCACACGAGGTAACAAAGGGCAATCTCACACCATGTGACCTATCTGGTCACACCGGTAACACTGTCCAGCAAAAGAACATTGTACCTACTGTGAAGGCTGTCCTGCCGGCTGCTGAACACTCCCAACAGACTGCTGCCTCTGCTCAGTCTGCCTCCTGTCACGTCGAAACTTCCTCCGAGACCCTGACTTCGCCGTCGTCCCAGCAGAAGTGGACGCGTACGAAGTCGTAGTCCTCGGAGTCGTCTTCACACTACCCTGCTGCTGTCGTTGCTGAGTCCGAACTACCTGTGTCTGAACCTCTGCACTCCGAACACGGGTCCTTAAAGTGTCAGCCTCCAATCCTGCCACTGTCTGATAGGCCGCGTCCAAGTCAGTGACGCGTGCCAGTATCAGCGCCTGTCTGAGCTCTGGCCTCAGGCCCCTCACAAACTGCTGAGTCCTCAGACTCTCATCTGCCATAATCTGCGAAGCGTAATGCCCTAGCTCCACAAATCTGGCCCTGTACTGCACCACTGTAGAATCCTTCTGCTGCAAGTACAAAAACTGATATAATAGTTCCGTCCGAACATAAGTAGGATAGAAGGCTCTCTCAAAAGAAACAACAAACTCCTTCCACATAATCTGTCTAAGCGGATGAGACTGAAAAGTAGTCTCCCACTCAGAAGACCACCAAGTCAACGCCTGCGCCTGCAACTGGTAACTAGCTAACAACACTCGCTCCTCGGGAACACACTCCATGGAACGAAAAGTCCGCTCCACTGCATCCAACCACGCCCGTGTCGTATCTGGATCAGGCTGGCCCAAAAACTGGGGAGGTTGAAACTGTAAGAACTCCCTCAGTACCTTCCCAATACCGCCCTGGGTTACCGGCGCATCACGGTGCTGAGCTACAAACTGAGCCATCCCCTCAAGAAATTGGGTCCATTCTAACCCCTGTGCTGCCTGAGGAGGAGGTGGTGGCGGTGGCTGAACAATACCACTGTGTGCGTCCTGTGGCAAAGGCTGCGTCTGCTGAGGTGGCGGGGCGTCTCCAACCTCGTGTCGAGTCGCCTGCTCAGCCACTCCCTCTCTAGGACGTCGCCTAGGCGCCATAGTACTATACACAGAGCAAAAATTACACACACATGAATACACTAACTAACTCCAGGCTAAATAGCTGCAACTATACTCTTTATACTCTAAGTTAACATAATGGGTATTTCCTTATATATATCTCATCAGACCAGGCTCTGATACCAACTGTAATGACCCAAAATCCGCATTAACAGTAACCAACCAGGAACCCGAATTCTGACCCGCTAACCCACGAGACGAGCTCGGAAGGGTAAAAAGTGAATGTCCGAGGAGACTATATATAAGAAGATACACACCATGTAAAGCTGTAAGATTTCACTATACATGAAATATAACAGGTACAACTCAGAGTCCACACTAAGTACAGAGTACAGGAGTACAACAAAAAGTACTACTCACTGCAGCTAGGGCGCACCAATACTAGAGTGGCTAGACTCGCCTGGAATGGGAGTCGACGACGACCCACCTGAAAGGGAGGGGAGTGAGTCTCAAGAAAAGAGACCCAGTAGGGAAAGTAACCCCCACCGACAATAGTACTAAAGCGTAGAAAGTAAAAACAGAAAGTAAATACACGTCACACCAACACCAAAACTAGTAACAACCACGCGTCTCCTTGACAGGAGTGTGTTACAAGACTGTAAACCTCGCGGCTCAGTAACACACACTCACACACACATAGTAAGTAGGACTCAGCTAGGCATTGTGTCTCGGCATCCCGTCACCACAGAGTCTCTCAACCCCAGCCACGTGTGCACACTACAGACGCTCTCTCTCGCGTCTGGTCCACGACCAGTTTTCCCCCTACGCCTGACCCTAGCGGTAGAGAAGGGGCTCCACGGAGACCGGCTCGAAACCACTACAAGGAGTACGCACAGGACAGAGACGCTCTCAACGTCCTGGCTCACCAACGGAGGACCCCCCACACGCCGGTCATCTAGACAGAGCGTCGCTCTATGTCCAGGTGACAAACAAAAACAGAGGCTCGGTAACTCAACGCAAGTACATACGGTAACACTCTCAATGTCTGAAACACCGTACAATAGACGGACACCTCATGTCACGTCCCTAGACACAATGCATGACTGAAGGTCCACTGGGTTATCAAATAAACGGCAGCATCGATTGTCGCCAATAAGGATATAAACGACACAAACATTGCTGCCAACACCTGGTTAACGGAAAGGATCCTGCCGTTAGCATCCCTACTGAAGATCTTAACGTCAACCGATGTGGACGTTAACATCCTCAGTCTCTTGAACCTAGAACGGTACCAGGTCAGTCCAACTGCGCAAATCCGCCCAACAACCATAAAATTAATGGAGGGAAACATCTCCTCACATCTTCTAACACTATCAGAACTTCGGAAATCCACGATCCAACACTTGGATCACCCAAAACACCCAAAATCCCGGCATGGCACAACCCAACCCTAAAACATAATTAG
Organism: Colocasia esculenta; assembly: GCA_014218235.1. NCBI lineage: Eukaryota > Viridiplantae > Streptophyta > Magnoliopsida > Alismatales > Araceae > Colocasia > Colocasia esculenta. The sequence continues at coordinate 89,600,060 of CM024763.1, read as the reverse complement.
CATACTAATCTACAATAGTTAAGCATGCTGATCCGTTAAGGAGGGTTTAAGGGGTTAAGTCCCTACCTCAAAACGCCCCAAAAACTCCTAAACAGCCACCAATCGCGTCGGAACCCCTCGAAGTCTCCGCGCGAATCACACCAAATCTTCACGATTCCCACCCGATCTAACACCGCCACACGTACCAGGGTCTTCCCACGAGCTCTCGACAACCGTCGAAAGTGGTGGAAACGGACAAAGGTAAAAGTGGAGGGAAAGAGAAGAAGAGGGAAAGAAAGCTTACTGCTCACGGGCTGCCCTATTTCTACAGATGCGACAAATAGACGTCCACATCTCCTGCCGTCTACTTGAACCGCCATAGAGTCAACGTCCAGACCAATGGCGTTAAGTTCATCACAGGAGCCCTCCGGAACCAACAGCAAACGTCCACAATGATGGACGCTAACTCCCAGTCAACGGCTAGCCCCTGGCCGTCAACCCCAGGTCAATGGCAATATCCATTGTCGTCAACCACACCCGAACCTCTATAAGACCCGATAGGGATCTGCTGAGACCCGAGACCTTACAATGTCCCTTACAATGGGCTGGGAATCATTGTTCGGGAGGTCATCCAAAATTCTCATCATCCGATTTGTAGTAGTCTAGCATGCTCCAATTTTCTCCAGGATATCCAGCTACATGATCACGAAGACTGCTGTGTTTGGACTCCCTCCACTGATGGCTCTTTCACCACCTCTTCCGCATACAAGCTCCTTTTTGTGTATGGCGTTAAATGGATGGCCTTGCCACGTCTGTGGCATCACCTTTTCTATAGGCGCGCATCTATGTTCTGTTGGAAGCTCCTTTATAGAGTTGTTCTTGTGGACTCTCACATATCTAAGCAAGGAATCGCCATTGTCTCCAGATGTTCCTGCTGCACTGTTCATTGCTATGAAGATATGGACCATCCTTTTATCACCAGCGATATGGCGACTAAGCTGTGGCAGTGGGTTGCACCGTTGTTGGACATCAACTTGAGCCCTTATGATAGTATCACCAATCGCTTCTGGCACATTTTAGGCTCCTGCAGTCCAACTACGCCTTATGGATTTATATCCTTGTATTCTTCTATGCTCATTATTTGGGAAATCTGGCGCAATAGATGTCTTCTGCGGTTTGAGGGGAAGCGGGTACCCATTCATAGAATTATCCAGAATATTTTCTTCATGATCTCCACGTCTCTTGAGAATATGGTGTTCAAGATTTCCCCATCTGATCGACATCTCAAAGACATCCAATCTTTTGGATATTTTCCAAAGATCAAACAACCATCTTTTAATCTCGTCAGGTGGATTCCACCAGCCTTTGGATTGGTTCTCAATGTTGATGGAGCGAGTAAGGGAAACCCGGGTACTTGTGGGGGATGTGGTTGTGTCAGGGACAGCAAGGGCAATCTACTCTTGGCTTTCGCTCATTATTATAGTGTAGGCAAAAGTCTGGATGCTGAAGTGCGTTCTCCTTATGATGGGATTTGTCTGGCAACCGAGCATGGTCTCACTCTGTCTCTCATCTATTCTGACTCTGCTACTCTCGTCAATTCTTTTACCACAAACAATCCTCCTTCTTGGGAATGTTTGCATTGGTGGTGGGAAGTTCAGTCTTTTCTTCTTAGGTCACATTTCACAGTGGTTCATACTTATCGTCAAGCTAACCAGGTGGCGGATGCCTTGGCCAATTTGGGATGCAAACTATCTGCCAATGTAATTTTTCTTTCTTCTAGATCTTTACCCCATGAGTGTAAAGGTCCTCTTACTCTGGACCGGTCTGGGGTTCCTAACCTTAGACCAATTTAACTAGGGTATGACCCGGTGCTCTTGTATGTTTCTTCTTTATACTTATAATAAAACAGCCCGGAGGGATAGCACTGGTGGTTGATCAGGCGCTGACCCCTAAGGACCTTAAAAAAACAAAAACATGTTTTGATGGTCCACTCTTCATTTGTACAGGTTTACAGAGTTTTTACAAAAGTAGGTTGACACTACTTGACAGTAAGGTCGACTCTACCAGTCTGCCCAGCAAGTTCCTGAAGAACAAGCTTCCAGTAAGGTTGACACTAGCTGAGAGTAACGTCGTCACTAGTTGCCATCTAGTGAACTAGTTTTGGAGATATTCATAGGTTTATAGGGTTTTTACAAAAGTAGGTCGACACTACTTGATAGTAAGGTCAACTCTACCAGTCTGCTCAGCAAGTTCCTAAAGAACATGCTGCCAGTCAGGTTGACACTAGCTGAGAGTAAGGTCGACACTAGTTGTCATCCAGTGAACTAGTCTTGAGATATTCTTAGGAGGTCGACTCTGTCTGTTGATCAGGTCGACTCTAATGTTCTGCCAGTAAGTTGAAACTGCGTATTTGGTTAGTAGGTTGACTCACTTGAAAAATAAGGTCGACACTCTTTTAGTGCAAACCCAGAATTATGCAGAGCATAAAATCGAATGGCTGTTATCTTTTTCTGAGATCTTTTTGGGAGACTTCATATTTACCAAATTGCCCTTTCATCCAAGTGGCAATGAGGTAAAGACCTTTTGGACATGTGGCAGCCTTGGGTGCACTCTAGGTTTTTGTGCACACCTTTCTCACGTTCATGGGATTGCACAGTGGCTATATAAGCCTCCATCTCATCTGAAGCAGCCATCCCATTGAGCCATTCATCGATTCCATCCAAGAGGACGTGGGGATCAAGGTCAAGCAGTGAGAGAAAGCTCTGGAGTGCTGAAACAGAAGCAGATCAAGATGAAAAGCAGCAGAGGAAGAAAAAGGAATTGTGCAAGCAGCAGATCTAAAAACAGAGCATCTTGGATCATGCAAAGAAGAAGCAGTAGAGCTGAGAAGAAGAAGAAGATCTGAAGGCAGGTGGAAGAGGAAGTCAGTGCAAGAGCAGAAGCACAAAGCTCAGTATCCGTGGAGAAACTCAAGAGCATAAGTTCATATCTGAATCTCTCTGTAAATCTGATCTGAAACAGCGTATCACGAATTGAGGCTAATTTGAAGGAGTTCAGATCAAATTGCTTGAGAAGCACAACCAGATGATGCATATACACAAGATGATCTTGAAGTTGTGAATCAGTGGTTGACAAGCTGTGTGTCAGCATTCAAGCTATGAGTCAGCAGTTGTTTGAAGCTGTGAATTAGCGGTCTAGTGAAGCCTCACTTGGTTTGAGTGAGGGGTGGACGTAGGTCTCCGTCTGGGAGCCGAACCACCTAAAAAATCTCATGTGTAATGGTTTGATCTATTTTCAACTAGATGCTTGCATAGGTTTCTGCATTCACATTGCTTATCTAATTTCCTCTCACATCAATTCACTCATTCACATCAGTTCAGTAAAATTGTGAGTATGTTTAGATCTTTAATGTGAAGTAATCTTTTAATTGCTTAAGCTTCTGCTGAGTTTTATTGTAGATCTATTCAACCCCCCCTTCTAGATCTGTTCACACCTGTGAAAATGATCGAACAATTGGTATCCAAGCCTAGGCTCTCTATTCTTGTGGTTTAACAGCCCGTAGAGTACTTGTGAAATGGATCTAAGGGGATATATGTCAGAAGGACACTCTATGTATAGACCTCCTTATTTTGATGGATCAAACTATACTTACAAGAAAACTCGTATGCAGGTTTTCTTAAGAGCCCAGAATCATCAAATCTAGAAGGTAGTGAATAGTGGACCATAAGATCTCCCAGAGGATGAAGAAAAATGGACGACAGAGCAGGTCAAGAAGTCAAATGCTATTTGGTGTGCAATGAACATCATGCACTGCTCCCTTCACCCAACGGAGTTTTCAAGAGACTCCTCATGTGCAACTGCCAAAGAAGTATGGGATCGTCTAATGGTAATTTACGAAGGTACTTCTGAGGTAAAGGAAACCAAACTCAATTTGTTAATTTCTGAGTATGAAGTCTTTAAAATGGAAAATGATGAAACTATCTCAGAGATGTATAGTAGGTTAACTCTTTTGACAAATGACTTGAAGAGTCTAGGAAAAACATTTACTGAATATGAACTTGTCAGAAAAATTCTTAGATCCTTAACTTCTATGTGGCATACAAAGGCTACTGTAGTTGAAGAGTCTAGGAATTTGTCTACTATGACTGTTGATTAATTGATTTGTTCCTTAATGACATATGAATTTGGTTTGAAAAGAATAGATAATGATATGAAGAAAAAGAAGTCATTGGAACTTAAAGCAAGTCTAAATTTGAAAGAAACAACAGAGGAAGAAGAATCTTCAAGCTCAGGTGACTCAAGTGAATCTTCCTTGCTTACAAGAAAATTCAGAAAGTTTCTAAGAAAAGATAGTAAAAATTTTCTTAACAAAGGACCTCAAGTAGACAACTCTTCCAAGCAGAAAAAATTTGCTAATAAAAATTCTAACAGAGTTGTTTGTTATAATTGCAGAAACCAGGGCATGTAAAACCAGAATGCCCGGATGTTCAGAAAGAGTTTCAACCCAAGTGGAAGAAAAATAAGCCCAAAGCTATGATTGGAACTTGGAGTGAAGAAGAAGATGATGAGGATGAAAAAAATTCAGAAGATGATGAAAATGAAAGCATAATATGCTTGATGGCCAGAGAGAGCTCCAATGATTTGGTAACTTCCAATGATACTCTGCATTCATGTTCTACTTTCGACAGTTATAATGAAGAATTGTCTTATGATGATTTGAAAAATCTTTGTGAACATTTGTATAAAAGAATAAAGAAAATGAAATCTGATAATAAGATTCTAAAACATGAAATCCACACGAATGAGACCATGTTGAAAAATTCTCAAATCATTTCAAAAGAAAATGAAAATCTGAAATCTGAAGTTGAACAATTAAAAAAACAAATTGTAAACATAGCTCATGATCATCAAGTAAATGAAAAACTTAAACAACTTGTTGAAGAAAATCATTATCTGAAAAAGAAAATTGAATGTATGTTGCATGACAAACCATTAGACAGTGACTGTAAAAGTTTAAGTAACAAAATTGTTGAATTGGAAAAACACATTGCACAATTTGACAATGAAAAGAATAAAATGAAAAATGGATTGGATGCCATACTGCACAAACTCCAATTTTTAGAAAAAGAAATTTCTGCATTAAGAGCTGAAAAAGAAAAGATGAAAAGTGAGCTATTTATTGCTTTGGAGAAGGTAAAAGTTTTTGAAATGAACAAAACATGTAGCACCCCGAAATTTTAACTATATAAAGATTCGAATAAATGGAAATAAATAATTTCCATAATATCAAAGTATTTAAAACATACGAATCATTATCGTATGTGCTAAAACACATCGAAAAAATCCATAAAAATTATAAATCCACCCCACACATTATTCCTAAGTGTTCCACAAAAAAATTTGTGTCAAGAAAAATCAGATTATCCAAGTTTAAAGTGTTTAACGACTTATTATCGTAATTCATGAATAAGTCGAAAAATCATTATCACACGTACTTGGATGAGTCAGAAAATTAAATAAAAATCATATACGGGCTTCAAATAATATCCTCTAATGACCCATCAGGAAATTCGGGACAATAAAAATCATTTGGGCTAGGTTTAAGAGTTAGTGTGACCGATTATCCAAACTAGGAAACAAGTCGGAAAGCGGTTAACACGAAAATACCACGCAACCATAAATTAAATAAAAATATTGTGGAGACTTTCAACATTATGTATGGATGACCCATTATCATAATTGGGCCAATGGACCACATATGACCCAAAAATCAAATGAAGCAAGAAAATGCATGGAAATTCGTAGCTTAAATACGTTGAAATTAGAAAGAGGCAATTAGAGTTGAATTGGGAAGAGAACTTGCACTCTTGGTAACCCAATTCGTGCCTACCCACCCATGGAGGTTGCTTGATGGCCAAGACTCTCTAATGGAGGGAGATATCTTCAAATTTTGGAAAGACACAAGCCAATCCCGCAACCCTTCTTTCCTAGTTACAATAGGACACCTAAATACCTTGGTTGCTTAAATACTCTTCACCCAAACCCTAGGGACGAGTTTACAACTTGCTGGGGTCGTGTGGAGAAGCTCTTGGGGGCTAGGGAGCTATGGATCGACCACAAGAAGGACATCTTCTTCCCCCGTTCGTCTGCTGCGACCTGCACAAACCGTCCACTTGAAGCCGATCAAAGGTAGGCCAAACCTAAACCAAACCTTGCAAGGCTTATACCCGTGGAAAGAGGGTCACGTATACGTTCTAACCCAAGTGGAATGCCTAAATTCATGAAGTATACACAGAGTATTAAGCATTTTCCTCCAAGTGGTCTGAACACGGGTTTTCTGGAAAAATGGGACTTCTTCAATCCTGAAGGTAGGTTTTCTCGTGCCAAACCTTAACATATCCTATACAAATGTGTATAGCAGCAAGTTAACTTTCATTTCCCACTGGTTTCATCAAATTTCAATGAGTATATTTTGAGTTATAAGCGTTTTCCCCAAGTCGCGCACTGTCAGGGTTTGTTTCTGTTCTTTATATGTTGCATGTGATTTGAGACCGAATTAGAGCAAACTCACAACATGAAAGTTTATCTACTAGTTGTCATCGTCATGTCTTGTGTTGAATGTTTTGTCTGAATGTCAATAGGTAGAGAGTTATAAGCGTGGCCAGAGGGTCACTGCATGAAACTACGTTTTCAGGTTGCACTTGGCTTTTACGTTGTATTTGACTTGGTTAAAGCCTATCGAAACCATCCTAGTTTTTTAATTCTGATTTACTGGAAGCACCCTTGCATGTCTAGGTTGGTTTAAAATTAGTTTCGTGATTTTTCATGCACTGTACAATTTGTTCTTAATTTTAGAACAACCCTATGACAAAATAGGGAAAGTCTGGTCCGCAATCCAAAGCATTGTCCTTTCTCTAGAAAATGCAGGCCAAGGACCTGAGAACGTGACGGCTCGATAGGCCGCATTCTCAGGCAGATCGCGACAAGAATTCCGTCGTGATCTGATCGCGACCGGACTGCCGTCGCGACCTGACCTCCGAGTCTGACAGCCATGTCGCCTTCTTCATAAGCACCCATCGCGATCTGCCTGCCTGATCAGACAAGCCTGTCGCGATCCTTACAAGGCACTGTTGCGATCTGATGTGGCCCCGTCGCTACCCTTACAAGGGTCCGTCGCGATCTCAGGATTTTTTTTTACATAAAACCACATGTTTTCTTGCAAATCTAACTGTTGTACCTGAGGTCTGTTTGAATATACTTCACATGTCTTAGGTCTGATCATTTCATGATGGTTATTTAATGGCTTAAAAGTGGTTAACCCATTTAAAAGTTTTAATTACATGAAGGATATTCTAATTGCTCTTTAAATGTTATGATCCATTCATGCAACTTGTGATTCAATCTTTCCATTATTCTACCATGTTTTAAATGATAATTATTATTCTTAAAACCTTGCAAACCCATATGTAGTTAAATGCATTGTTCAATTCGTGCCATCATGTTATGTGTTTTCCGTAAGTTTAAAACCGATGGTTGTGGATTGAGATGCGTACATCACTACACACTTGCACCATTAGGCAGCCCTTTCTTGGGAAATTGGAAACTCTCTACCGGTCATTCCGAATCGGTAGACTAGCGACCTTTTCTCTAAGGCCTCTGTAAATCTCCTCTAACCATGGATTCCCACATGGCCGACGAGTTAGTTATACCATTGAAGTTCCCTGGAGATAGCGTGCACTTCCTTTCTCTTCTTGTTCTCGTGAGTGTGATTTACAATCTAGACTAAAGCCATTAATGTAAAGATTAAGTTAAAGTATAAATTGTACCGTTATGCTGCCGAATTTATCTCTTGACCATTGTTATCATGAAATCATGTTCAATTACTTATTACTCGTTCCCATCATCATCATGAACATGACATTACACATGCTACATTTTGAAACTCTCACTGGCCATTATTAATGACTGTTGGTATCTACATTTAAAATTTTTACTTGAGATGCTGACCGGGCACGGCGAGTGTCCAAGGGCTCCAGTCTAGCCCCAATGATGGAGAGTCATAAATATACTGTTAACCATGGGGTATAATGATTACTGGCGTTGCATCTGCGCTGGGACTCTTGCTTGCTTGTTGAATGATAGATACAATAACCACATACATGTGTCCTAGTGTACATTCTTGATGGATCTTTTCTTGGTGTACATTAGTGTCTACGTGCCTGATTAGTGTTACATGATCGTGCTCGTGCGTGCTTGCTTGCTTGCATGATATGGCCATCCTGCATTTATTGCAATTTACATGATATCTTGTGTGCTTGTTACAAACCTCACTCTTGACAATATATTGCTCATTATATTCTTACTTTATCGCAATCACTCTCTCTCTAGCTTGTTCATGTATCATGTTTTAATGAGTTTTATTCGTACACGCATATCATGACATTCATCATGCTTACCTAGTTCTAAATTGCTAATCACTTATATCATTTCCCGGCCATTGAGATATAAATCCTACTGGGTTAGTTTGCTCATCCCCTACTTTTACGCAATCTAGGTGACTATGAAGTTTAAGAGGAAGAGCAAGTCGAGGATGGGAATGCATCCGAGTGATGAGCGTTCCAATTATGAGTCTATCTATAGTTAGTTTATTTTGAGTGTTAGAACAATGTAGTAGTGTTGGGTTTTCATTCTAATGTTTATAATAACATGTTTTTGATGATGAACAATCTTAATTGAGGTTTGATACATGACAAATAACTTGATGCAATATTTGGTCTTTCATGTATTCATAATATCTCACTATACATGTTTGATCATGTAGGAATGAATGCATACAGCCAAGCTATCACAAAACAAGAGAAACAGATCACAAAAGCATTGAAATCTATCACCTGTCGACAGACTCCAAGGTGCCTGTCGACAGATGTGAACAGACAGAAAACACAATGTTTAGGAAACAGCCATCTGTCGACAGGTGCCCAGTCGGCTGTCGACAAATGTGCACAGAAAACTGCCAACTGAAATCCCAGACTTCTGTGTTTTGCAAAACTGTTGCCATCTGTCAACAGATGATCAAGGCCTGTCGACAGACGCAGAGAATCTTCAGATATGGAAACCTTCCAAGTTACCAAAGATGGTGTTTCCAACTCCCACGTCTCTCCATATGTAAACACCACTATATAAGCAACTATTTTGAAGCAAATCTCGTATAGAAGCAGCCACCACCAAAACCCTTAAGCAAGTCCAAGAACAAGAGGTGTCGTTGCTGCTCTGCTTCAACCTGCTGCTCAGAGATAGAAAGATCCATTGATCCAGTACTACTGAAGATAGAACGTCGTGGATTCAAGCTTCTCCATCGATCTGAAGCCATCATGACGAAGTTTGAACTCCATCCAGACGTTCCCCAGAAGAGTTCTCAATCAGGATTCATCCCTTCCACTCAGAACTCTTCCTACTTTCTTTCTTCTATCATATGTGTGTGTGTGGGTATGTCTCAAGCAGCCCTTGTGCTTGATTCACGTGTGTGTGTTGTTCTGATCGTGGGTGCACATCAGAGAACATGTGTGTGTGAGTTGTAGTCACCGAACTAGCTTGTAAGCAGTTTGCTCTACGTGTGTGTGTGGACCGTGGACATAGGATACACAAGTTGTGTACTCTGAACCACGTAAATCTTCGTGTCTTGTGGTTTGAACGTTTCTACGTTAGATGGTTGATAGGCACGTTGTCTCTACACACGTTAGATAGATTACTCTTTCATCTACACATCACCAACACACATCTAAGTCTTACTTTGATTCTATTACAAATTCAGAAAGATTGTGTTGTGATTAAAAGGGTTGTATTAAATTTTAATAGACAGTAATCTATTCAACCCCCCCTTCTAGATTACCATATAGGGAATTCCGCAACCTTTCAATTTGTATCAGAGCCGAGTTTCTCCGATTTACTGTCTTACTTGTTTGATCTTACGATCAGGAGATTCATGGTCTAATGGAATCTAACAAGGGGTACATGGCCGAGGGACACTCAGTGACCAGGCCACCCTTCTTTGATGGCACTGACTATCCATATTGGAAAAATCGTATGCAGGTGTTTCTGAGAGCACAAAACAACGAATTGTGGAAAATAGTCAGCAAAGGAGCATACCCCCTACCTCAGGACAAAGATACTTGGACCAAGGACCAGATCGCAAAGGGGACACTCAATTGGAGCGCCCTCAACATGATGCAGTGCGCGGTCCACCCCAAGGAATACTCAAGAGTCTCCACGTGCACCTCAGCAAAAGAGATGTGGGACAAACTTGAGTTGATCTACGAAGGTACATCTCAGGTAAGGGAATCCAAGGTAAGTATGTTGGTTTCAGAATATGAAATGTTTAAAATGAATAATGATGAAACAATCTCTGACATGTTTGCAAGATTCATGCTTATTATAAATAGTCTAAAGGGTCTTAAGAATGAATACTCAGAGAGTGATTTTGTGAGGAAGATACTTCGGTCTCTTCCATCCTCATGGAACACCAAAGCCACTGTTATTGAGGATTCTAAAGATCTCTCTATAATGAAAGTGGATGAATTGATTGGTTCTCTAATGACCTATGAACTCAATGTTAAAAGAAAGGAAACTGAAGAGAACCCAAGAAAGTCTATTGCCTTAAAAGCATCCAAGAAAAATTCTTCAGGTTCCAAAAAGGATGCTCAATAGGAAAGCAATGAGTCTGAATCCTCTAGTGATAGTGAGAATGATGAGATGGCCATGCTCACTAGACAGTTCAAAAATTTTTGAAATTTAAAAGGAGAGGTTTAGGTAACTCTAAAACTTTCCAAAAGAAAGATTTCGCAAATAGATTTGATTCCACTAACAAAAAATCTGATGTTGTTTGTTATGAGTGCAAGAAGCAAGGGCACATGAGAGGAGAGTGCCCCGAGCTCAAGAAAAAACTGAAGAAAGACAAATTCACCTTCAAGAAAGCCAAGGAAATGATGGCCACTTGGAGCGATGAAGACGAAGATGAAAACAGTCAAGCTACCTCGGGAGATGATGAAGTTCAGTGTCTCATGGCACGAAGTGATGACTCCAACGAGGTAAACTCTTCCTTTGAAACTTATTCTATTAATAAATGGGAAGAAGCTTACACTGTCTTATTTGAAAAATTCTGTGAATTTAAGTCTGAAAATAAAGCACTCAAGAAGAAAATCAATTCCCTTGTTTATGAAACTAACAATAAAGAACAGATTCAATCATTGAATAAGGAAATTGAAATGATGAAAATTGATGAAAAAACACACAGTGAGGAAATGGATAGCATGAAACTTAACTCCAAGAAGTTCAAAAGGAAAAAGATGATCTAATGAACTCCCTTGAGTCTATTCAAAGTGAGCATGAAAAGCTAAAGGAAAAATTGGAAAGAGCTGAAAAAGAGATAAAAGGAAAATCTGAAGCCCTTACTACCATAGTAAGGGGAAAACAGAATCTAGATGTAATTTTAGGATCCAATGTTTTTGTTGCAAGGCATGGGATAGGGTATCAACCAGTAAAACAAAAAGAAATTGGAAAAAATCTGTTAACCTCTTTCATTGATCCTAGCCCATGTTCAAGCAAACAAAACCATTCAAAGAACAAGAAAAATCAAACCAAGGGTAAGAAACAGGAACATAAAGTCACTAAGTTTGTTGCAAGTCAAAGTAAAGAATTTGTCACAGGCCCCAAACAGGGCTGCCGACAGGACAAACTTCAAGCTCCCAAAGCTAGACTAACAAGGCAACAAAAAGGAAAAATGCCTATGCATGCTCCAAAGAACATCAAGCCCACTGTTGTCAATAAACCATCATCATGCAATATCTGTAAAAAGATTGGGCACAATGAAAAACAATGCTGGAACAATCCAAACAAACAAAAATTCAAACAAGTTTGGATTCCGAAGCATTTACTGCTTGGCATGAATGATACATTGGCACCCAAAGTAATTTGGGTACCAAAACCTCTTGTCTAATCCACATGTGCAGGAATGCCTAGTAGCCCACAATCAAAACAAATGGTACTTGGATAGCGGCTGCTCGAGGCACATGACGGGCGACAAAGGAAAATTCTATTTGCTCGTGGAAAAAGATGGAGGTCAAGTCATTTTCGGAGGCAACAATAAAGGCCAGATTATCGGATCAGGTAAGGTTGGTAAGTATGCCTCTAACTCTATAGACAATGTATTGCTTGTTGATGGCCTTCATCATAATTTGCTTAGCATAAGTCAATTGTGTGATAAGGGTCATAAAATTGTCTTTGAATCTAATTCATGTCAAATTCTTGATAAGGAAACGGGAAGTCTGAAATTTTCTGGAAAAAGAATAAACAACATCTATATGGTTGATTTAGATGATCCAGAAAATGATAATTTGTGTCTTGTAGCAAACAAACAGGATGAGCTTACATTGTGGCATCGTAGGCTTGGTCATGCAAGTTATAATGTGTTGCACAAGATCATGAGGCTCAAACTGGTAAGTGGACTTCCTGAAATCCTGTTCAATAAAAATGAAAATTTTTGTGATGCATGTGCACAGGGAAAACAAACCCGGAAATCCTTCAAATCAAAAGCACCGGTGAGTACTTCTAAATCTTATGAACTGTTGCACATGGACCTATTTGGACCTACGAGAACACTAAGACTCAATGGCATACGATATGGTTTTGTCATTGTAGATGATTTTTCTAGGTTCACTTGGGTGAAATTTCTGGCTCACAGGAATGAAGCATTGAAAGTATTTGAAGAATTTTTAATAAGATTGAGCATGGAAATGTCAACAAAATATGCTCCATCTGCACTGATCATGGGGGAGAGTTTGACAACAACTCCTTTTCTGATTTCTGTAGGAACCAAGGGATAGAACACTTGTTCTCCTCCCCAAGAACTCCAGAGCAAAATGGGATTGTGGAGAGAAAGAATAGAACTTTGGTGGAGATGGCTCGCACCCTTCTGGTTGAAAGTCAACTTGCAAGGACGTTTTGGGCAGAAGCGGTGAACAAATCCTGCTGCATACTCAATAGAGCCATGGTAAGACCTGTCATAAAGAAAACCCCCTACGAACTCCTGAAAGGTAAGAAACCCAGTATTGGGTATTTAAGAGTTTTTGGCTCAAAAGTATTCATACATAACAATGATAAAATTGATTTGGATAAGTTTGAAGCCAAAAGTGATCAAGGTATCCTTCTTGGATATTCAGAACACTCTAGAGCTTATAGGGTGTTTAATCTTAAAACTCGCAAAGTGGAAGAAACTCCACATGTTGTTTTTGATGAATCTCAAACCAAGCCTAACATTCCTAATGATTACAGGTTTGAAGATGAAACTGAAGGAACAACACTTGGGGAACTACAAAGAAAAACAAAAGAAAGTTCTAAAGTTATTTCTAAAACCAAAAGTGGATTTATTCGCAGGTATGATGATGAGGATGATGGAATACTAATCAAAGAACAAGAAGAAGTACCTGAACAAGAACCACAACAAGAAGAACATGATATTGAATCTCCTCAAGCACTTCCTCCTCCAGAACAACCTCCTCAAATGCAAGATCCACCCGGGCCTTCAACAGTCACTAATGTGAGGTACTCTAAAGATCACCCCCTTGAGAATGTGATAGGAGATATAAATGATTCGGTTCAAACTAGATCTCAGGTTAATCAAATAGTTGAACAGGACCATTTAGCTTTTGTCTCTCAAGTGGAACCAAAAATGTTGAAGAAGCCTTAAAATAAAATTCATGGATTGATGCTATGCATGAGGAGCTTGGGCAATTTCAAAGAAATAACATCTGGAGTTTAGTTCCCAAAACCCCTGAAATGTCTGTCATAGGTACAAAATGGGTCTTTAGAAACAAACTAAATGAAGAGGGTAAAGTGGTGAGAAATAAGGCTAGACTAGTTGCAAAGGGATATAATCAGGAATTTGGTGTGGACTTTGAAGAATCCTTTGCACCTGTAGCTAGGCTAGAAGCAGTTAGAATCTTGTTAGCATATGCATGCTCAAACAAGTTTAAATTGTTTCAAATGGATGTTAAAACTGCCTTCTTGAATAGCTACATAAAAGAGGAAGTCTATGTCTCTCAACCACCTGGTTTTGAGGATCATGATAAACTTAACCATGTATATAAACTACACAAGGCTCTTTATGGTTTGAAACAGGCACCCCGAGCTTGGTACGACAGACTAAGCATGTTTCTAGTAAGCAAAAACTACTCAAGATGTAAAGTAGACCAAACTCTCTTTACAAAGAAAGTTCGCACTCATATCATTGTTGTTCAAGTTTATGTGGACGACATCATATTTGGATCTACTAACCCTTCACTGTGTGAGGAATTTTCCAAACACATGCACAGTGAATTTGAGATGAGTCTAATAGGGGAGGTTCAATTTTTTCTTGGTTTGTAGGTTAAGCAATTGGAGGATGGCGTCTTCATAAACCAAGAAAAATATGTCAAAGAGCTGCTGAAAAGGTTTAAGTTTGAACAAACTAAGCCTGCCTCAACACCCATGAGCACAAGTATAAAACTGGAAAATGATGAGAAAGGTAAATCGGTAGATGCCAAACAATTCTGAGGTATGATTGGCTCACTCCTCTATCTTACTGCAAGTAGACCGGACATTCAATTTAGTGTTTATCTTTGTGCTAGATACCAATCTAGTCCAAAGGAAAGCCATTTAATTGCAGTTAAGAGAATATTCAGATATCTCTCAGGTACGTATGACTTGGGTCTTTGGTATCCGGCAGGTAGTAGCTTTGACTTGATTTCATATTCTGATGCTGACTATGCTGGATGTAAAATTGACAGGAAAAGCACTAGTGGCTATTGCCAAATTCTTGGTGGTTGCATGGTTACGTGGGCATCCAAGAAGCAACACTCGTTTGCACACTCCACTGCAGAGACAGAATATGTTGCTGCAGGGAGTTGTGCGGCACAAGTGTTGTGGATAAAAAGTCAATTGTGTGACTATAACATCGACATTGGATGCACACCTATCCTATGTGACAACACTAGTGCAATCAATCTATCAAAGAATCTCATTCAACACTCTAGGACAAAACACATAGAAATTCGTCATCATTTCTTGAGAGATGAGGTAGCCAACAAAACCTTAGTGATTAGCTTCATACCCACTAAAAAACAATTGGCTGACATCTTTACCAAATCTCTAGCTGAAGATAGATTCACCACACTGAGAAGAGAATTGGGCTTGTGCAAACTGCAATGAAACTCATCCATATACTAAGCATATGTCCCTTGTGTGCACCAACTATGAGATATATCAAATGGTGATTTGTGGAAGAACAAGTCATGCTTCTTTGGAAACTTTCATTATGCGTGAGAAAAGATTCTCCGCCACATATCCATAGTTATGTTGCATGAAAGGGTCATGTACTTTCTATAAGGAATTAGTTTCTTTACATTTTTGCCCATTCTTTATTCTTTTTGAAAGATTGAATATCTTCATGGTCTGTCTTCCTACATACTCTGGTGTGTTTATTTGATTGGTCCAGTTGTGCAAGTGTGTCTTGATTTACTTAATTGTTTGTGTACACATGAGCACACACTATGGGGGAGCTAGTTCAGGTTAGATGGTTGTCATCGTGAAGGAAATCACTCATCCTTTGTGTACCTTCAATTCCCTCACATGCAATGGTCATTTCATTCTTCATTCTAACCTTAAACTGGCTTTGCACAGGCATCTGTCGACAGTCCTCATTCACTCTGTCGACAGCTCAGGCCCCACAGAACACAGATTCTGCACTCTGTGTGCATCTGTCGACAGGTATGCACAGGTTCTATTATCCCCGACTGGCCAATCTTCTGTCTGTGTGCATCTGTCGACAGATGAAATTTCATCTATCGGCAGACCACAACAGTTTCTGACATCCTTGACCGGGCAACACTCTGTCTGTGTGTAGCTGTCGACAGGCTTTTTCTAGTTGTCGACAGACACCCTCAATCAAGGAAATTCATGCTTATTTCATAACACACTTCTTGAGCAGGTTTATGTCTTTCAACTACGGTGTCTATTGGGTGATTATGCATGTTTGACTCCATCATATTCACATGATATTAATGTTATTCCCTAAACCACCATGATTTTGACATACTACTCATGTATGAGTCTAGGTTATATCATTCTGAAAACATTGAACTATCTTCGAGGATAAACACCTAACTCTCTTGAATAATTTCCTTGTAGGCAAACACTATTCTCAAGTAAGTTGAAAAGTCTTATAGTCATTGAACTTTATGTCTAATATTGACTGCTAATCATATACATTCTTTGATCTTGAGCTTTAATCTAAAATGGAGAAAAGCTACCTATTTCTTAAAAAAAAAAAAAATAGACAAAAGTCAATCAAAAATTGGGATAAAGGTAGAGCAATGATATGTCTTGCTGAGTAACCGGGGAGATGGGCATCACAAATGTCTGTCCTCGCGTCAAAAAGCTACCTCATCATCTCTGTACAACAGTATGATGGACACTTCCACTAAGTAATTGGGGGTACGGGCACTCGTCATGTCTATCCTCACGTCAAAAGGTGTGAAGTTCTCTTAATTACAACATTTCCCATTGCATTCTCTCATTGTACACAAAGAAAAAGAGAAATAGCGTGAAGCCTCCACTGTATGATACATCCCGGGGTCATTGGTGTTTATGATTATCAAGAAATATAGACATTCACTTCAATCATCATTTGATCATCATAAACTATGGATAGTGTTGTTCTACAATGCCCTTAATCAAAGAAGGGTTACGGTGTCTTTTCTAAATGTCAGTAAGATGTTCTCTTAATGCTCTAACTTGAAACTCCTTCAGTATTATGTTTAAACCATTTAGGACAATGAAATGGCTTTAATATCGGTGCATATGATAGGTTCAAATGTGTGTTCATCCTTTTTACACCTTATATACACCATGGATATACACTGCTTAGAAGATCCAGTTCAAACTTCAAATAAATTTCCTTCCCTTTCAAGTCTCTTCAGTCAACACTCTTTGTCTTGTGTATGCTTCATATCATATTAATGAATTCACAATTCTCTGCTATCTACATGTGTGACTGTTGTGCGTACTTTTCGATGTTGTCAAAAGGGGGAGAACCTCAATTGTGCACTAATTGAATATTTTTGTCATCATCAGAAAGGGGGAGAATGTTGGGTTTTCATTCTAATGTTTATAATAACATGTTTTTGATGATGAACAATCTTAATTGAGGTTTGATACATGACAAATAACTTGATGCAATATTTGGTCTTTCATGTATTCATAATATCTCACTATACATGTTTGATCATGTAGGAATGAATGCATACAGCCAAGCTATCACAAAACAAGAGAAACAGATCACAAAATCACTGAAATCTGTCACCTGTCGACAGACGCCAAGGTGCCTGTCGACAGATGTGAACAGACAGAAAACACAAAGTTCAGGAAACAGCCATCTGTCGACAGGTGCCCAGTCGGCTGTCGACAGATGTCCACAGAAAACTGCCAACGAAAATCCCAGACTTCTGTGTTTTGCAAAACTGTTGCTATTTGTCGACAGATGATCAAGGCCTGTCGACAGACGCAGAGAATCTTCAGATACGGAAACCTTCCAAGTTACCAAAGATGGTGTTTCCAACTCCCACGTCTCTCCATATGTAAACACCACTATATAAGCAACTATTTTGAAGCAAATCTCGTACAGAAGTAGCCACCACCAAAACCCTAAAGAAAGTCCAAGAACAAGAGGTGTCGTTGCTGCTCTGCTTCAACCTGCTGCTCAAAGATAGAAAGATCCATTGATCCAGAAGTACTGAAGATAGAACGTCATGGATTCAAGCTTCTCCATCGATCTGAAGCCATCAAGACAAAGTTTGAACTCCATCCAGACGTTCCCCAGAAGAGTTCTCAATCAGGATTCATCCCTTCCACTCAGAACTCTTCCTACTTTCTTTCTTCTATCATATGTGTGTGTGGGTGTGTCTAAAGCAGCCCTTGTGCTTGATTCACGTGTGTGTGTTGTTCTGATTGTGGGTGCACATCAGAGAACACGTGTGTGTGAGTTGTAGTCACCGAACTAGCTCGTAAGCAGTTTGCTCTGCATGAGTGTGTGGACCGTGGACGTAGGATACACAAGTTGTGTACTCCGAACCACGTAAATCTTCGTGTCTTGTGGTTTGAACGTTTCTACATTAGATGGTTGATAGGCACATTGTCTCTACACACGTTAGATAGATTACTCTTTCATCTACACATCACTAACACACATCTAAGTCTTACTTTGATTCTATTGCAAATTCAGAATGTTTGTATTGTGATTAAAAGGGTTGTATTAAATTTTAATAGACAGTAATCTATTCAACCCCCCCTTCTAGATTACCATATAGGGAATTCTGCAACCTTTCAAGTAGGAAGTGAAGTATTATGTACTTTTGCTTTTATTGAGTCTTAGTCCTGTAATAGTTTCCATTTGGAATGCAATGAGTTGAGATTTGAATAAAAGATTAGTTGAGTTCAATATTTGGGCCCTATGATGATGTATGTTGTTATACATTTAGTATGTGCTAGCTAGAGGTTTATTTGTCGACTGTTCACGTCTCGGGTTATCGTCTCGAATTATTTCCGAATTATTATTAATATTCGTTGCATAATTCTCGGGACGTGAAAAAATAGTTGCTAATAAGAACTTCATTTTATTAAATGAAAAATCAGTAAAAGTCCTTGTTCAGAAAAATGATCAGAAACAAAAGGAGAAAATAAAGAAAAACACAGCAAATCATATGTTTGCTAAAAACCAGAAACAGAAAATTGAAAAACAAACAAGTTTCTACAAAAGTTCCCAACCTTCTTCATCAACTCAAAGTGCTCCAAGGAAAGCTTCAAATCCACATCATGTTAGAAGCTACCAAAAGGTAAAGGCTTCTCAAAGGAAATTGGGGTTCCAGCATAGGTACTCAAGCAAAGGTAAGTACCAGGTAAGGAATTCTCAAACTTGCTTTTATTGCAATAAACTTGGTCATCTTGCCAAACATTGCTGGAATAAAAATCAAAATTTCAATAAACATGCCAAATCAGTCCAATGCTTTACATGTCATAAATTTGGTCACATTTCTAGGGATTGTTGGTACAGAAATGATCATTTTGTGCAAGCTCCGAAATTCCATACTAATGCATATGTCAACACACATAGGAATAAATATCATGTTCATACTAAAAATGTACAGAAATTCCATGTGTATAGGCACAGTAATGTTGCACAAAATCATTCTATTTTTGCTCATATCAAAAATAAAAAAATAGAAAAATTCATAAAAACATAGATGCATTGAACAAGAAAAAATGAATTCTGGAACTAATTCTGCTCATAGTTCTATTAATAGAAACTGCATCTATACAAAAATTAAAATCTGTTTGGATTCAAAAACCATTGTTGAATTGTAACATTGGTTTCATTACAAGACCCAAGAAAGTGTGGGTCCCAACGGTAGCTTGATCAGCAAGCTAATGAGCCTTGTAGCCATATTCTTCAATCTAGAATCAAGAATATGGCTATGCAAGGCAAGAAATGTTGAAGAACACAGGTAAAATCATTGAAAAAGAAATCAAGACTGTTCAGGTAAAATCTCATATCATTTTAGAATTGAACTGCTTAAATTGGAACAACCATTTATATTTCTATCTGAACAATGAGGAGTGTGCTTTGTTGTTACTGCCCCCAACAATAATTCATCATAACTATAGGTGTCATATTTGTATCAAGTTTCTCGTAAAAATCTATCCATGATTGACAGTGCACATTAACCTCCCTATGACTTCTTGGTATATCAAATGGTGAAATGTGGAAGGACAAGTTATGCTTGTCTGAAAACTATCATTATGCGAGAGTAAAATACTCCGCCAAGTACCAAAAGTCATGTTTTGCATAAAGCTAATTGTGTGTGTGCCTAATCATGTGTAAATTACTTGCAAACTTTTTCATTCCATGCACATGTTAAGGGGGAGTAAATTTGATAGAAAAATAAATGTTCTTGCTGCTGCATTCTATTTTTTTTTTTTATGCCTTGTGTCAACTTATTGAAGATCTTTTGTCGACACAGTTTGTTCAAGTTTGTGTTCAGAAATGCTCATCTTGAATCTGTTTTAGTAAGTGAATTGAAGTCAAATCTTCTATATTCTGAAATTGTTGTGTTGTGTTGATGTTCACATTGCATGAAATAAAACAATCACGTTCATTCTCTTGAATCTCAACCATCAACATTTTGAATGATACTTGATCATAATCTCTTACTTTTTTGTTCTCTTTTGGAATGAACTCACACATCCTTGCTCCGTGTGAAAGATTCAATCACAGAATCAATTCTTGACTTACTCTTAATCTCTTCATGTTTCATTCAAATCTATTCAAGGTTCCATTGATATTTTTACATGAGAATTAATTTTTTTAAATATTTGGAATATTTGTGCTCTTGGATTAAACACAAAGATGAAAAATAAGATTACGAGTAATGTGTCTATCTTTATCCTCAAAGCTAATTTTAGATTTTTTTTGCAAAACACTCTAAGTAGACACTTGAGTAGTCTTGAGTTTTATAGCACAAGAAATACTGAAGTTTTTGGTTTTAACAAATGTTAAGAATGATATCTTAACAATTCAAGACCATGATCTATTAAAGGTAAGGTTACTTGTCACCTAATGAAAAGTAATGAAAGTTCTGAAAGAAATTTTTTACGAAAAAGAGATTTTTAGGAAAATTGTAGAGCAATGATTAGTACACTAAGTAACCAAGTTATTCTACCTGAGACGTGGTTGTACTTGAGTCAAAAGGTGCTGCTAAATTATCTCTGTTCAAAAAGAAGCAAACGAATGATTAACATGCCTAGTAATTAGGCACTCTTGCACTGAGTAAGTGTGTGTGCCTGCACAGAAAAGCATGAATTTAATCTTCTTTACTAATTTCCTGAAATATCTCAAATAAAAGAAATAAACAGAAAAAGAAAAAGGTGTACAAAGTGCAGGGAACCTAAAATAGAATCCATGTTGTTCAAGAATGTTAAATTATTATTCTACATTGTGTTAAGATCAAAACCTTGATGTTCTAATGATATACACTATTGACAGCTCAATTTAGGTCACAAAAATCATGTCACATTTGTAAATAAAATTTCTGAAGTGTTTTTTGATGATAAAGAACTGACATAAGAACTCAATCAAAAATCATCTTCGTTTTTAACTCTTACTGCACAATATGAAAGGTACAATTATATTATTTTTCATATACTAAAATCATTGTGTACCTTGATACCTTCATGACCCCTTCAAAATCAAATTGCTTGTGCTCCCTGCAATATAGTCTCTTGTTCAGGGGGAGCAACTTTATTGCTGATCTCTGATTTTATGCCCCAATCATTTGGTCTCATCAGTACTATTGGTTTCACATCATTTCTATTGATCCCTATTCAGTTGGCGGTGGACAACTCCAATACTGTCAAAGGGAGAGAGTTGTTTTCACTTAAGGAGAGAATTCTGCATATCTATGTGATTTTATGAAACCTCTAGTCATATTCTTGATCTTGGGGGCAATTTGTTTTAATGGGAGAAAACTTAAAAAGGGGAGAGATTCAAATTGCATTGAATGCGCCTTTCAATCTTTTTGATGTTGTTAAAAAGGGGGAGAGAATGTTGACAAATTCAAAGTTCCTGAATAAAGGGGGAGAGAATGTTATTCTGTGAAAGAATGTTGTCATGTTTTCAATAATGTTGTTTTACAAATGTTGTCATGTTTTGTCATCATCAAAAAGGGGGAGATTGTTGAGTTGTGTGTTTTGATGATGACATATTGTTGATGTCTACACTCTCATACTTTTATTTTAATGATGACTAAAACATTTGGTTGTGAATGATGTCCAAACACTCATGCTTTGATTTTAATGATGACATGTTTTTGAAACTTAATATTTCATATCTTACTGATAATAACATATTTTGATGGTCTACTCTTCATTTGTACATGTTTACAGAGTTTTTACAAAAGTAGGACTACACTACTTGACAATAAGGTCGACTCTACCAGTCTGCTCAGCAAGTTCCTGAAGAACAAGCTGCCAGTAAGGCCGACACTAGCTGAGAGTAAGGTCGACACTAGTTGCCATCCAGTGAACTAGTTTTGGAGATATTCTCAGGTTTTCAAAGTTTTTACAAAAGTAGGTCGACACTACTTGACAGTAAGGTCAACTCTACCAGTCTGCTCAGTAAGTTCCTGAAGAACAAGCTGCCAGTCAAGTCGACACTAGCTGAGAGTAAGGTCGATACTAGTTGTCATCAAGTGAAATAGTTTTGGAGATATTCTCAGGAGGTCGACTCTGTCAGTTGATCAGGTCAACTCTAATGTTTTGCTAGTAAGCTGAAACTGCTTATTTGGTCAGTAGGTTGACTCTCTTGAAAAATAAGGTCGACACTCTTTTAGTGCAAACCCAGAATTATGCAGAGCATAAAATCGAACAGTTGTGATCTTTTTCTGAGATCTTTTTGGGAGACTTCATATTTACCAAATTACCCTTTCATCCAAGTGGCAATGAGGTAAAGACGTTTTGGACATGTGGCAACCTTGGGTGCACTCTAGGTTTTTGTGTACACCTTTCTCACGTTCATAGGACTGCACAGTGGCTATATAAGCCTCCATCTCATCTAAAGCGGCCATCCCTTTGAGCCATTCATCGATTCCATCCAAGAGGACGTGGGGATGAAGGCCAAGCAGTGAGAGAAAGCTCTGGAGTGCTGAAATAGAAGCAAATCAAGAAGAAAAGCAGCAGAGGAAGAAAAAGGAATTGTGCAAGCAGCATATCTAAAACAGAGCATCGTGGATAATGCAAAGAAGAAACAGTAGAGCTAAGAAGAAGAAGACGATCTGAAGGCAGGTGGAAGAGGAAGTCATTGCAAGAGCAGAAGCACAAAGCTCAGCATCCGTGGAGAAACTCAAGAGCATAAGTTCAGATCTGAATCTCTCTGTAAATCAGATCTGAAATAGGGTATCACGAATTGAGCCAAATTTGAAGGAGTTCAAATCAAATTGGTTGAGAAGCACAACCAGATGATGCATATACACAAGATGATCTGAAGCACACCATCAACTCTCAAGATCTGAAGATTCAGAGTTCAGATTACATAGTCCAAAGGAAATTGGGCAAAACCGAATGACTAGTGTTTGAGGATTTATTTCCCTTAACTCTGATCTTCTTGTGTATTTGATTTTTTCGTTTAAACTTCTTCTCTGAACTTTTTGGGTGCTCCTACTGGTAATAGGAATGTTGATCCATACTGTGTGTGTGTGTGGATTGAGGAGGTCCATATGACCTTGAAGCTGTGAATCAGCAGAGAAGCTGTGAATCAGTGATTGGCAAGCTATGTGTCAGCATTCAAGCTATGAGTCAGCAGTTGTTTGAAGCTGTGAATCAGCGGTCTAGTGAACCCTCACTTGGTTTGAGTGAGGGGTGGACGTAGGTGTCCGTCTGGGAGCCGAACCACCTAAAAAATCTCATGTGCAATGGTTTCATCTATTTTCATCTAGATGCTTGCATAGGTTTCTACATTCACATTGCTTATCAAATCTCCTCTCACATCAATTCACTCATTCACATCAGTTCAGTAAAATTGTGAGTCTGTTTAGATATTTAATGTGAAGTAATTTTTTAATTGCTTAAGCTTCTGCTGAGTTTTGTTATAGATCTATTCAACCCCCCCCCCCTTCTAGATTTTTTCACACCTGTGAAAACGATCCAACACGAGTGTGTTCGGTTGTGGTACCCACGTTTGGTCTGCGTCCCTCTGAGCTCGACATGTTGTTCTCGATCTCTACGGTTGTTTCGATTGCTGTGTAGTTTGCCGATGTCTTGGGTTGCTTGTGTTGGGTTGAGTGTGTTTTGGAATTTCCTAAATTTGTATTTTAATGATGACCAATGAACATCACTCATACCTTGATTTTGATGATGACATATTGAACATGTTATACATTTTATACATATCACAACAATGCTTAAACAACATATTTTTGATGTTTAATATTTCACATTTTAATGATAATATCTTGTGTTAATGGCTTACACTTGATATTTTTAGGATTACACAAGTTTGCCACTGTGGTGTCGACACACTCCCTGATGGTGTCAACACTAGATGACTGTTCCAGGAGCATATTTGAAGAAAGGACCAGTGGTGTCGACACACTCCCTAATGGTGTTGACACTAGATCACTGTCCCAGAAGTCCAATTTGAAGACAATACCTGTGGTGTCGACACACATCGAATAAAATCTCAGTACTTGATCTCTCTAGACACGTGGCCGCTTGGGGATCAAGGGAATCTACTTAGGTTTTTGTGCCTATGCACTCCAAGGGTCCACATGGACTTATAGAGCTATAAATACCCCTAATCCTTGCCCCCCTAGGGGCGTGCTGCTCTTGCAATTCCCAGAGAAACTTTTTTGCAGCAAAAAGGGATCTCTCTAGTTCTTGCTCATCTCCAGAAGCTGTGATACATCTTTTCAAGAGAAAGTACGAGGGAGTGAAGGCCAATTTCTAGAGAGGGCTTTAAAGTGCCGAGCAAGGGAGCAGATCTAGCAGAAGCACAGCAATTGAAGAGAAATTTCTGGCGATTCAGATGCCATCAAAGCAGATTATCACCAACTGAGGAGAATCTCCATCGAATTCCATCAAGACTCCTCAATTCAAGCATCTGCAAGACCTGATCACCAAAGAACATCAAATTCATACTTCTTTCACCTAATTATTAGAGTGTTCATCTTATTTCTTCTTGTGAGATCTGTATAGATTTCTGAGTTTACTGAGTCTGTGAATCAGATCATTGCTAGAGGATTTGATTTCTTTCGTGTTTGATCTAGCTTTTGTATTGTGAGCCATCGAGCTCTAGTTTGTGAGTCGTCACACTCACTGTGTGGTTTGAGCCGTCGTGCTCAATTTGGAGTCGTCGTGCTCCGGTTGTTGTTTGAGCCATCGTGCTCAGTTTGTGAGTCGTTGAACTCAAGGTTGTGTGTTGAGCCATCGTGCTCAAGGGTGTTTGGAGTCATCGTGCTCCGGTGTGAGTTGTACTCTTTTGAGTAGTGGAGCCTCACTGTGTGAGGGGTAGATGTAGGAATCACTGGTGTGATTTTCAAACCACCTAAAAATCCTTTGTGCAATAGTTTGATCTGCTTGTCTACGCTAGATGCTTGCATAGGATTTCGCTCTCACACTAAGTGTTTAATTGCTTCACACATAATCTACACACACCCACACTTCAGATCAGTAAATTATTTGTTTGAATTGATCTCTAATTCAAAGTAATTTTGAATTGCTTAAGCTTTCGTAGTAATTGGTGTCAGATCTATTCAACCCCCCCTTCTAGATCTGATCCATCCACCTATTCGATCCTACAATTGGTATCAGAGACAGGTTAACCACTCTAACTGTTAGATCTAATTCCTTGTTGCATTGTTTCACTGTATATAGATCTAATAGTCTTTTGAGTTTTGGTATAATGTCAAATTTCTTTAATCTGCATGAATTTCCTGTTATAATTTTAGAGAAATCCCCAATCTCACTTTCATCAAGTTTTTCAGAGGAAGCACAAAGAAAAGTAGCAAAAGGAATTCACAAATGCTCAATGGCAAAGAAGATCTTCAATGAATCCAGAAAATCAACAATTCAAAAAACTTTGGCTCTAACAGCACATTCCATGAGCTCAGAGCATTCTTCATCCTCTTCAGAACACAAGAGTTCAAATGGGTCTACAAGGTCAGGTAAATCAATTCCAAATCTATTTATATATTCTAATTCTGATTCTGATGCAGATGAAGGCATGTCTTATGTTGAATTGATTGAATTCTGTGAGAAGATACAAAATCTTAATGCAAAGCTGAACACTAAAAATAAAGATTTGAAAAAGACTTCAAAACATTGCTACAAAGAAAGTGAAAAATTGAAAAATACACTTGAATTGCTCCAGAATAATGATAAAGATTTTTCACAAGAAAATGAGAATTTGAAAATTGAAGTTCAAAAACTGAATTCTGAAAAAGAAAGTTTGAAAGATAAAATTAAAATTAGTGAAAACAAGTTGTCCAAGTTGAAAGAAAATCATGATCAGTTGGAATATGAAAATCTTGATTTGAAAGATGAAAATGAAAAATTGATTGATCTCAATGAAAACTTCAAATTTGATAATGATCAATTAAACTAACAGATTTCTAACATGGCCCATGATCATCAAATAAATGAAAGATGGAAACAACTTGTTGAAGAAAATAGTAATCTAAAAAGGAAGATTGAATGCTTGTTCCATGACAAACCATTGGACAATGATTGTAGCAATTTAAGTAATAAAATTACTGATTTGGAAAAACAAATTGCTCAATTTGAAAAAGAAAAGAACAAGATGAAAAATGGTTTGGATGTCATGCTAAATAAACTTCAAATTTTAGAAAAAATAAGTTGTTGCATTAAAAGCAGAAAAATAGAAGTTTTAAGATGAATTGAAGAATACTACAAACACAAGTCTTGCTTCTGTAAAAAATAAAGAAAATGAAAAGAAAACCATAGTAATATTTGTTAAAGCTACTGCGAACAAGAACTTTGATATCTCTAATGAAAAATAAGTGAAAGTTCATGTTCAGAAAAATATTCAAAAACAAAATGAGAAAAATGGCAAAAATGCTGCTAAGAAGAAGAATCTTGTTTCTATGACAAACAAGAAAATTGAAATAGAAAAATAGAACAATTTACATAGGATTCCTCCATCTCTTCCACACTTCAGAAGTGTTCCAAAGAAAGTTGAATATTCACATCATGCCAAGAGCCACCAAAAGGTACCTCCTTCTCCTCATGGTAAGCCTCCTTACGTGAAAAGGAGATTCTAGAAAATGCATACAAGCCAAGGTAAGTACCAGGTAAGAAATTATCTCATTTGCTTTAATTGTAATAAACCTGGTCATTTAGCCAAATTTTGCTAGAATAGAGATCAATATTTTCATAAATATGTCAAATCAGTCCAGTGCTTCACATGTCATAAATTTGGGCATACTTATTGGGAATGTTGGCATAGAATTGATAATCTTGTGCATGCTTCCATGTTTCATGTTAATGTACATAAGAATAAAGATCATGTTCATGCTAAAAACACTCAGAAATTCTATGTACATGAAAATAGAATTATTGCACAAAAAATCTCATCTGAATTCCATGTTAAAAATCTCAAAGATATAAATCTGAAAAATAGAAAACAAATTGTTCAGTATGTCAGTGGTGCATTCTATACTAATAACTCTAAGATTAGAAACCAAGATTCTAGTGTTTCTAGTCTTCAGAAAAATGCACCCAATATAAAATCCTTTTGGATTCAAAAATCGCTGTTGCAGATTCATGGAAGATCCTTAGGACCCAAACAAGTTTGGGTTCTGAAATGTGCTGCTTGAATGCTGGATGTAGGGATCCTTGTAGTCAATTTCAAGATGAAGGCTTCATGACTAAGGTTACAAGGAAAGTAAGTGAAGAGAATGAAAGAAAATGAAAATCTCACCAGGTAAATACTTTTGAGAGATTCACTGCTAAATAAAAACTGAAATCAATTGGGACTCTTATGCAAAGATCAATTGGTATATCAAATGGTGAACTATGGAAGGACAAGTCAGGCTTGTTGGAAACCATCATTATGTGTGAGGAATAACCTCCGTCAAGTACCAATGATCTTCCTTGTGTAAGAGTCATTAATTTTAAAAACAAAAAAAAAATGGTTGTGATTGAAACATGACTGCTTGTTTATTTCATTTCTTCCATGATGATTTTTGCTTGAATTACTTGCAAAAGTTTTCACATCATGCACATGTAACTAAGAATCATGTTTTTGTTGAAAATGCTCAGAAACTCCATGTGAATATAAATTGAATATTTCATGAAAAACATAGATGCATTAAACAAAGAATAATTGTGTTATGGAACTAATGTTGCTCATAGATCCATTAATGATAAAAGTGCATCTATACTAAAAAGAAAATTCTCTTGGATTCAAAAAGGTTCATTACTGCAATCTAACTCTTGCTCCACTGTAGGACCCAAGAAGGTAAGGGTCCTAAGGCCAACTTGATCAACAAGTTGATGAGCCTTGTAGCCATACATTTCCATCTGAAATCAAGACAATGGCTATACAAGGCAAGAAAAATTGGAAACCACAGGTAAAATCCAAATGAAGACTGTTCAGGTAAAACCTCATATCATTTCCAGATTGAACTGCTTAAGTTAAAGAAAATTCTTAGAGTCTTATCTGAACAATAAAGAGTGTGTTTTGATGTTGCTCCCAACAATAACTTTGTGTCTTAACACTTGAAATCATGTTTGTGTTATCATGCTTACTTAAATGTGCCCATGATTCTATGTGCATATCAACTGCTTTGACTTTTTGGTATATCAAATGATGTCATGTGGAAAAACAAGTATGCTTGTTTGGAAGCATCATTATGCTTATGCATTCCATGCACATATGAAGAGGGAGTAAATTTGAAAAAAGTGCAAAAATATTCTTGAAAATGCAATGAATTTCATGATAAAACTAAAGAATAATTATCCTTTTTGCAGTGACTATGTGGTATATCAAATGGTGAAATGTGAAAGGACAAGTTAGGCTTGTCTGGAAACTATCATCATGCGTGAGAAAAATTCTACGCCAAGTATCAATAGTCTTTTCCTGCATAAAGGTCATCAAGAAAAATGAAAATCTTAAAAACTTTATTTTAAGTCTTTGAAACACTTTTGAGTCTTTGAAAAACTTTTCTTCTTCAATAAATTGTTTGTTGATGTATTCTTGATCATGTTCATATTCTTTCTGTGCAAACTAGTTTGAATGAATATATCTGAATTGCTTAAATGATCATTTCATATCATGCATATCTTATGGGGGAGTGAGTCAAAAGAATATTTGAGTGAAATACTGGAGAAATATTCATTCATATCTTATTTATCAACAACTCTAATTTAGTTTGTTGACAAATGTTCTTGCAAATAAATTCTGCACTCTCACATTGCATTAGCATTCTTGGTATATCAAATGGTGATTTGAAGAAAGACAAGTTAGGCTTGTCTGGACACTTTCACTATGCGTGAGTATATGTCTCCGCCAAGTATCAAGAGTCTTGTATGCAATTGTTGAGGGGGAGTCTCTGTCTTTCAATAAAATATTATTATTCATTCTATTTTCACTTCATTTCATTCCCATTTCTATAATAGTCCTCATGTTCACCTTGTAAGGGGGAGATACATGAAAGGGGGAGTCTTTATCACATTCCTTGACCTTACTTGTCTATCTTGAACCCCAAATTTATCAGAATTTTTGAGTCCTTATGCTATTTTCTTATGAGAGAATTAAGACATTGAAACTAAACTCCTTGTGTATTTAGTTTAATTTTAAAGATTCATTATCATTTCAAGGTTAATCAATCTTGATATTGAATGTCTTTAAAATGACTTGCAAAACACTTGTAGGCACATGAGTGGCATTACTATTTAACATGTGTATGTTTAAGTTTCATTTTTACCACATGTTAAGAATAATCTCTCTACACTCATATTCATGACTCTTATGGTCAAAGCAAACATATTCTGGTAAAATATCAAAAGAAAATGATCAACAATCTGGAAAGATACAAACAGAGCAATGCAAATTCTTGAACCACTGAGGAACCGGGCCATTTCACCTAAAAAGTGATTTGTTTCGCGTCAAAAAGTAGAAATCAAATTTTCAACTCTGTGTAAGATAATGAAAGTTAAACCCTTGAGTAATGAGGAGGTCTTGCATCTGATCAATGTGATCTCTTGCACTGAAAAGTGAGATTTAACTAATTTATTCTTGTATTCTTATCCAGCTAAAATTGAAAGAAAAAAAAAGATAGGATAAACAAGCTTAAGACCTTAATAAAGTTCATGTTTACAGAGTTTAGACCTATTATTCTACATTGTGTTAAAATTAAAGCACCTAACATCCTTGTTAAATACTTCTGCTCACTCATATAGGTCACTTTACTTCACATTTGCATCAGTATTTTAACTATATTCAGATCATTATATTTTGCTATACTTTGTGTTGAGTGTGTCTTTATGATTAAACTTTATTACACAATACCAAAAACACAATAATTTCTCTCATATGTAAATATCACTTTGCCTCACTTATTTTGATTCTTCCTGAACTTTCATTTTCACAACTGGAATACTTGCTCTCCTACCACTCTTTGTTTCTCACTCTTATCTATCTTTTTGATGCTGTCAACAAGGGGGAGAAAGTTCTTTAAAGGGGAGAAAGTTTTTTTTTTATAGGAGAAAATTTAAAAAGGGGAGATTTGAGTCAGGCTATTGGGAGATTGTGCATATATTTTGTCATCATCAAAAAGGGAGAGAATGTTGGGTTGAGTGTGTTTTGGAATTTCCTAAAGTTGTATTTTAATGATGACCAATTAACATCACTCATACCATGATTTTGATGATGACATATTGAACATGTTATACACTTTATACATATCACAACGATGCTTAAACAACGTGTTTTTGATGTTTAATATCTCACATTTTAATGATAATATCTTGTGTTAATGGGTTACACTTGATATTTTCAGGATTACACAAGTTTGCCATTGTGGTGTCGACACACTCCCTGATGGTGTCGACACTTGATGACTGTCCCAGGAGTGTGTTCTGAAGAAAGGACCAGTGGTGTCGACACACTCCCTAATGGTGTCAACACTAGATGACTGTCCCAGGAGCGTGTTCTGAAGAAAGGACCAGTGGTATCGACACACTCCCTAATGGTGTCGGCACTAGATCACTGTCCCAGAAGTCCAGTTTGAAGACAATGCCTGTAGTGTCGACACACAACTTGGTGGTGTCGACACACATCGGATAAAATCTCACTACTTGATCTCCCTGGACACGTGGCCGCTTGGGGATCAAGGGAATCTGCCTAGGTTTTTATGCCCACACACTCCAAGGGTCCACATGGACTTATAGGGATATAAATACCCCCAATCCTTGCCCCCCTAGGGGTGTGCTGCTCTTGCAATTCCCAGAGAAACTTTTTGGCGATAAAAAGGGATCTCACCAGTTCTTGCTCATCTCCAGAAGCTGTGATCCATCTTTTCAAGAGAAAGTATGAGGGAGCGAAGGCCAATTTCTGGAGAGGGCTTTGAAGTGCCGAGCAAGGGAGCAGATCCAGCAGAAGCACAACAATTGAAGAAGAATTTATGGCGATTTAGATGACATCAAAGCAGAGTATCGCCAACTGAGGAGAATCTCCACCGAATTCCATCAATGCTCCTCAATTCAAGCGTCTGCAAGACCTCTTCACCGAAGAACATCCAATGCATACTTCTTTCACCTAATTATTGGAGTGTTCATCATATTTCTTCTTGTGAGATTTGTACATTAAGTTCTTTATAGATTTCTGAGTTTATTGAGTCTGTGAATCAGATCATTGCTAGAGGATCTGATTTCTTTCGTGGTTGATCTAGCTTTTGTATTGTGAGCCGTCGAGCTCTGGTTTATGAGTCGTCACACTCACTGTGTGGTTTGAGCCGTCGTGCTCCGGTTGTTGTTTGAGCCATCGTGCTCCGTTTGTGAGTCGTTGAACTCAAGGTTGTGTGTTGAGTCGTCGTGCTCAAGGGTGTTTGGAGTCGTCGTGCTCCGGTGTGAGTTGTACTCTTTTGAGTAGTGGAGCCTCACTGTGTGAGGGGTGGATGTAGGAATCACTAGTGTGATTTCCGAACCACCTAAAAATCCTTTGTGCAATGGTTTGATCTACTTGTCTGCGCTAGATGCTTGCATAGGATTTCACTCTCACACTAAGTGTTGAATTGCTTCACACATAATCTACACACACCCACACTTCAGATTAGTAAATTGTTTTTTGAATTGATCTCTGATTCAAAGTAATTTTGAATTGCTTAAGCTTCCGCAGTAATTGGTGTCAGATCTACACAACCCCCCCTTCTAGATCTGATCCATCCATCTATTCGAACCTATAGCTTGGCTTTGTCAACCTCAAGTGTCTTCCCTGGTTTTGTCTCTACACGCTGTGCTTGTGGAGTGTTTGGTTTAGGTTTTTGTGGCTCCACAGTTGTTGTGTGCCCTTGTCAGACCAAAAGGATGATCTAGGTGAGATCGAGTGGTGTCAGCGAACACTGTCCTGCGTGCTGTGGTGTTCTCCACGTGCGTGCTACCACTTGGTTTTGGGTCGTTCTTATGAGACTCTCGTTTTCCCTTGTGGTAGGTGCTAGTTGTAGCAAGTTGTGCGGAGCCTTTCAGCAGGGTTTTGTGGTTGACCTCTTGACATTTCATGGCTTGTCGTTAGTAAATGTGTCCTATGTCAAGTTCCGCTAGTGACAGAGTGTGTTGCTGACCGATTGGTCTCAACAATGTGGTTTCATGAGGGCTCAATCATGTGGTTTCTAACTGGCGGTTTCAGTTGTTTTATGGTTGGTTTGGTGCGCGCCAGGCCTGTGGAGTTGTCGACGCCCGGTTGTGTTCTCCGCGCCAGTTGGTCTGCACTCTGTGAGTTGTCAGATGTCTGGTTAGGCACTCCATTTGTGGCGGGGTCATGGTGGTGACCACTGGAATGTCGTAGCAAGAATTAGTGGTCTCTTTGCACTGGTTGTTTTCTCCGACTGGCTTTCGCCCTTAATTTCGAGGACGAAATTGTTTTAAGTTGGCTAGATTTGTAACATCCCGAGTTTTGGTTGCCTTGGAGTTGTTCTTGGGATCGCGACGGATCTGGCTATCTCATTCTGAATGCGATGTGTTTCATGTCACCTTCTGGTTGAGAAGGCGACGGCCCTCTTGTCGCATTCCTGTTGTCTGTGGCTAGTGCACCACGTGTCTGTGCACATGTGTGTGTGAAGGCGACGTGCTAGTTGTCGCGTTCACCTAAGGCACATGCGTGCGTGACATGTGGTATGGAGGTTGTCTGTCTGTCAGAAGACCTGTTGGAACTTTTGAGAAGGCGACAAGGTGCCTGTCAGGTTCTGGTGAGAACGCGACGCTCTCCATATCGCGACCTCAGCTCCGAGGCCTTAAGGGATGCATACCCCTCTTTCTTCTCCTTTCTCCTTCCTTCTTCCCTTCTCCGTGGTGGAGAAGCTCCCTTCCCCTTCTCAGGTGTTGGGAGTGGTGGAGGTGCCGGCGTGCTCGTGGTGGAGCATTAGAGCATCGTGGAGCGAGGAGGAGGCAGCCAATCCGACATGAAGGGACCCAACGGGTCTGGCTCGTCATTTCTCTGTAGGGATCTCTTGCTCTCTCTTACTGTCTTGAGGAGATGGAGCTTGTTTTAGGCTATCCTTCCTATGCTCGAGGTTTACTTGTGGTTTTGTATGGAAGAAATCTTGCTGGTTGTGCTCCCTCTTTGTGCGTGGTTTAGTTCTTGTGGTGTGTGGGCAAGGAAAGGTGGCATTCATGCCCCTCGAGGCATTTTCAGTTGTGCCTTTAGTGTGCTCTTCTTCCTCCCCTGTTTGATGGCATTTTTGTAGATTGGGGGACTGTGGTTTGGCCCCCATTTGTGGTTGGGGATTCTGTCTGAGGTCACGATAGGTTAGTTGTCGCGACACTAGTCAAAAGACGACGTGCAACCTGTCGCGTTCTGATGGCGACAGGTTGGCCATCACATTCCCCTTTTCCCTTTTGTTTCCCTGTTTCCAGTCTTGGTGGGGTGGGACGTGCCCAAGTTGGTTAGAGGGAGGTCTCCCCAACTTGGCACGGGGCCTGTCTTCCTGTTGAGTGGCTTGCCATCGTGGTTCCTTTGGGTGTGGGCCTTGGTGTGGTTCTGCCCTAAGGGTCCTGCCTTTAGATGAGGAACGTGACGGGTCGACACGTCGCGTTTTGAATCTGAAGGCAACACTCTGTCTGTCGCGATAGGTTCTTTGTCGCATTCTGGTCGCAACAGGGTCTGTGTAGCATTCTGGTCGCGACAGGGTCTGTGTCGCATTCTAGTTCGGATTGCGACAGGCCTTTGGTCGCATTCTGGCTGCTATGCTGTTGTGCAGCTCTTTCGATTTTTCCGTGTTCCGGGCTGAAGTGTGTGTGCCTGTGTTGGCCGTCAGTGGTGGACAGCGGCATAGAGTCGTTTGTAGAGCTTTCTTAGCTGAGCCTTGGATGCTGAGGTGGTGTGGTTGTTCTACTGGTGTAGATTAGCTAGTCCTTCGCATAGCCTGTCTCAACGTTGGTTCCGGAGCCACGTCGTGATGTCAGACGTGGGGCCGTAGTTCGGCCGGGCTGCGGTTGTTCGTTGTGGTGTTCTCTGTGGTGGCTAACTGGCCTCACTCTTCTGGGGAGGTTGTAGGCAGAAGTCGGTGGCTGGAGAGCAGAGGAGTGGCCGGTGTGTCCTCCTCTTAGCTGCCAGTGGCGGTGGCTTGATTGCTATTATTATGACGACGTTTCCTTCCATGTTTCCAAGTGTCTCATTTTCCTAGCATGCACGGGGTTGTAACCAAGCCGTGTCTAGCTTCCGTGGGCATTGTCGGTCTGGCCTCGTTGGCCGTGCTTGGTGGTTTCCGCACTGCGTGTTCTCTTGGGGTGCCTTATGCATGCACCCGACTACTGTTCCATAATATGTTCCTTGGTGCCGTCCGTGGTAGCACCGGAGTGTGTGATTCCCTGACCTCGTGGCGTGTCCGGGGTCCACAGTATTTCTGCTTGTGGGCGCTCGGCCTTGTGGAGGTCTGTGGTGGCCATGTTTTTAGTGAGACGTCCTTCTCACGTGGCTGCTTGGTGTCGCGCGTGGTGACACCTGTCTATGCCTTCCTTACCTTGTGGAGGTCTAGGATGGCGGTGCTTGTGTCGTGAGACTCTAGTCTCATGTGGTTGCTTCGGTGTTCTGTGAGCTCTTTGTCTCGGTGGATGCGTGTCGAGGGTTGCTGCCACATCTTGTCTGACTCTGCTGGTTCTACGGGAGTCGTGTTTGGCCCAAACCTAGTTGTTGGTTGTGGCGTTACTCTATTCCGCTGCTTTGTAGTACTCTACAGTAGGTGTTTCTCGCTTTACTACTTTCTAGAGTAGTTTGCTTCCGCATACTTTAGAGTTCCTACTTCTCTGGTTGGTAAGGGACTGGTTATCCCTACTTAGCCTTGTTCGCGAGACTCACCCCCTTACTTTCTTCAGGTAGGGACTCGCTGTCGCAAGAGTTCGTTGTTAGATGGTTGTAGTGGCGGTTTGTTACACCCTGCGTTGCCAGCAGTGTGAGTTGTGAGCGTGAGAGATCTTGTACTGTGTGAGTTGAGAGTTTCCTTTTTGCAAGTCCTCAGGGTAAGGATTGCACTTTCTTTATGTGCGTGTACTTTTATTTGGGACATGTTGTACATAACTTCTTTATTAATGTATGGACTTTATTATTATAGTTATTTGAATTCATTTCTTATCTTACTAGACTAAATTCTAACCCTTCTGAGTCTTCGGATCCGTGGGTGCCGGCGTGACCTTCAGGGTCCCTGGCGGGGGTCCGGGAGGTCGGGTCGTTACAATAGATGTCCTAAAGAAAGGTGCTAGTACGCTGCTGACACCATCCATCTAGTGTTAGGCTTGTGCTTTCAATTGTTTTGCAGGTGTGCGACTTCTCTGCAAGGTTCATGTGCATGCTGCAGGAGGGTTGCAGCTGTTTCTATGTCGCGTGGGTGGCGAGTGTGGTCACTCGGTGTGTTCGTGCCGTGGTGGCGCAGGTGGAGGTGGACTTGCTGGTAGTGGTCTTCCCCGTATGGAGGATAGTTGCCGGCAAGTCCAGGCACAGTGCTCTTGGTCGTCTTCATGGCATTTGGGTGCGTGTGCGTCGTGAAGGCTGAGAGAGCCTACATGTGGTGTGGCCTTCACCAGTGCAGGGTTGTTTTCTGTGGAACCGGTCGAAGTATCCCTGCCTTGTTGGATATTCCTCAATTGTTGAGGTGTGTGCTACATTGGTTGTGTGTGTGGTCTCCTATCTGTGTGCTATTGTGCACTATGCTCTACTCAGTCGACGTCGTTGCTCGAGCTAAGCAGATGTTTTGTGTGCCGTGTTGCATCGCTGGTTGAGCGCTGCGACACTTGTCTGTGGTTGCTTGTTGGCCTTGTGCTGGCTGGTTGTGAGCTCTGGTGAGGTTCTCCCAGATTCCTTCTCTGTTGGTTCTGGTGGAAGTGAGGTTTCCCTAGAACTGTGTTGTGCTCTTTTCTGGTTGTTGTTGTGTTGCCCTCTAAGTTGAGGTGCATCGCTTGGTTTCCTTGTGTTCTGGTGAGGTTTCCTAGAACCATTTGTCGTTCTCTTGGTGAGGGTTTCTCCCAGGACTATTCCGTGATCGTTTCTGCTATTGTTGTGCTACCTCAGGGTCTGAGGTATGATGTTGATTTGGCTGGTGCGTTCTAGTTGGTTTTCCCAAAATTGTGCCTTGGTGGTTCTGTGGAGGTTCTCCTATGACCGGCTTGCATTGCTTCTGCTTGCTACAGTGTTGTCTCTGAAGTTCTATGTTGTTTGGTTGTTTGGGTTGTGCGTTCTGGTGAAGGTTCCTCTCAGGATCGCCCTTTTGTTGTTTCTGGTAGAGGTTCTTCCCAGGAGTGCTCTGTGTTTGTTTCAAGCCACCGTTATGTTGCTTCTGTGGTTTGAACTTTGTCATTTGGTTTGGTTGTCCATTCTGGTGATGTTCTCCTAGGATGACTTTCTATCATTCCTAGTGGAGGTTCTTCCCAGGGTTGCTTCATGTTGTTTTGGTTGTCGCTGCTCTCTCTCTCTCTGGAGATGAACTGTCATTGTTGTCAGTAGGATTGTCTACATTACAGTCTGCTTGGACGTTATCGGTCAAAGTGTGGTGACTTTGGCCATGTGTCTGGCCGCTACATTGGCCAGCTTACCTTGTTATTTGTTTCCAAGTTTCTCAGTTGTGCTGGTGGGACATTCTATGTCCCCATGGTTCGGGCGGTCTACTTCATTTTCTCACGCCAGACGTGCTCTTGCAGATGGTGGTCTGGTGAGTGCAGTCAGTGTTTGGTTAGTTGTGCTTCGTATGGAAGTGTCAGTCTTACATTGTGGTTTTATCTCTCACGTGTGTGGAAGAGACTCGTTGCGTGTCTCCTTCCTCTACTTTTTGTTGGTTGCTCGGGGTGGTGATGCTCCACTGTGGTGTTGCGTCGCTAGGGTGTGCATCGTTGTGACCTTCTAGTGGAATCATCTTCCCTTGAGTTGTTTTTGGGTTGAGCTGGCTGCTCCCCTCGTGCTCTCGTATCTTGTGGCACCATGGGTCAGTGGACCTATTAGTGCTGTTGTCGTCATGATTGTTTCTTTCTATCTGCCTGGACAATTTAGGGCATTGGGTCCTTGTTGGTTTGGTGCGAGGTAGTATCATTTTCTTGTTGGGTTGCTTGTGTGAGCGTTGTTCCACTGTGCATTGGTTTTTCTTTGTTGGCTTGCTCGTGCGAGCGTTATTCCGGTGTGTGCTCCATTGTGCCTTGACTTGTGCCTTGGAGGCTTTTTATGTCGTCATTTTTGGTGTTTGGCCTCTCTATCGGTCGCGATGGAGGTGGTGCTTCTTACTCTTGTGCGCCAAGGAGTTGCTGTGGTCTTTTGCTCCCCATGCGACAGAGTCAGTGCTTTGTGTTTTGTCTGCTTTTTGGAGCCGACGTTTTGTTACGATCTTGAAGTTGTTGGCTTTCTATGCAGTTCTTTTGTGGGTCTCTGGTGGAGAGTCCCCTTCGGTGGGACCTATGTCGTTTCAGGCTATTGGTGCAGTTGTGTGCGGTACACCTTGAGCGTTTTTCGATGCTTCATGTCATTGTACCTCAAGGACTGGGGCCGGTGTGGCCTATTATGCCCTTTCAGGTTTGTAGTTCCTTGCATGTGGCTTTTGGCAGGTCTCTTGTGGGGAGTCCTTCCTATTAGCCCGTGTTGTTTCGGTCGCTGGTGCAACTATGCTGCACTTTGCTTAGTTTTTTTGTGCTTGTGGTAGCACCATGTGCTCGTGCTCGAGTGTTTCGATTTTGTGCCGTCTGGAGCCTTGGTGAATTATGTTGTACCTTGGGTGGCTCTCGGTGCTTGGTTTAGCACCCTGTGTCATGTTGTGTGCCCTGATCATGAGCTTGGTGTGTCGTTTCATGACATCGCTCGGTGTTGGAGGCATTGAGCTTTCCGCCTCTGGGACACTTTGTGCTAACCTGTGCCTTGCGGTTGTATCATTACCCCTGTGGGGTGGCCGCTTTGCCTTGTCTAGGTAGCCCTATCGATGGTACACGAGGTTTTGGTCGTGTTCTATGTCTGAGTTTTTCCCTCTCTCTTTGGGAGTGAGTGTGTTCAATTGTGGTACCCTACTTCAGCCTGGATCCCTCTAAGGTCAATGTGTTGTCCTTGACCTCTGTGGTTGTTTCGGTTCCCGTGTGGTTGTGCATTTTTCTGGTGGTTGGTATATTGGTACCCACACTGAGCCCCGTGTGCGAATGGCGAGTGTGCTGCCAACTCTCCATTGGTTCTCCGGCCATGCATGGTGTTGGTGAGTCTGGAAGCTGATGGCGGAGTCTCTTGTCAGTTTGTCTGGTGATAGTGAGGCCTATTGTCTTACTAGTACTCGACCATGTGGTTTTTCGATGTTGTGAGGTGCTCGGTTTTGGCTTAACCTCAGACGTTTTTCGTGCTTCCGATGCGATGTGCCACATTGTGGAGCATGTAGTTTCCCAATTTTATGGCTCCACGTCCATTTGGTGCCCCTGTTGGACCACGAAGAAAGTCTAAGTGAGACCTAGTGGGGACAATGGATGTCATTTTTGGGTGTTGAGGTTTCTCCGCGTGCATCTGGTGTCCCTGTCGGACCACGAGGAAGGTCTGGGTGAGACCTAGTGGTGACAATAGATGTCGTTTTTGCGTGTTGAGGTTTCTCTACGTGTGTTTGATGTCCTTGTCGGACCACGAGGATGGTCTGGGTGAGACTTAGTGGTGACAATGGATGTCGTTTTTCCGTGTTGAGGATTCTCTGCGAGCGTATTATTGCTCTGATTCTCTTCGTTCGCGTGGCTTCTCGGTTGGGCTGGTGACTGATGCTAATTGCTGCTAGTAGTGTGAAGCTGTTCCCCTTAGACTTGTGGTTTGTTCTCAGGTGTTCCTGATGTTGTTGTCGGCAACTGTGTGGGTTGCTGACTGGCGTTTCTTGTGGTGTTGTCGGCAACTACGTTCTCTGTCAAGTTTTGCTAGCGACAGAGTGGGTTGTTGATCGGTTGGTCCCAACAGTAGGGTCTGTTGGTGGCTATAGCTGTGCAATTTTCGGATGGAACTTTTCTCTGTTCTGGTCAGTTTTGGCGTTGCTCTGCACCTGTAGGCTTATCGTTCCGTTTGGACGCCTCACGTGTGGCTGGACTAAGCCAATGGGTTTTTGGTTGCATGCTCCCCTTGTGTTTGGAGCTCGTTGTGTAAGCCATTGGTTTTCCGACTTCGTATGCTCTATACGCATTTGGTAGTGTGGTTGCTACCATGAGGAGGTCGTGGTGAGACTTAGTGCCTCTTCGCACCCGTGCTTCATGTGCTCCACATGCATTCATCGGTGCAGTTGTTGCCACGAGGAGGTAGAGGTGAGACTTAGTGGCTTCTCCGCCCCTGAGCTCGCGTGTTCTGTTTCATCCCTCAGAATCTGTTGGGCTTGCTCGAATTTTGAAAACAAAATTGTTTTAATAGGGGTAGAATGTAATACCTAGCTTCCCGATTTTCAGTCCGTTGTCTGGGACGATTGGCCACTAACGCATCTGGGCTGGGCGACGTGTTAGTGTCGCGTCGTGGGTGTCCGATGCGACAATCTTCCTTATCGCGACCAGCTTCTGTGTCGCATTCTTATCGCGCCCGATTATCTCGTCGCTCTTCGTGTCGTGCTCGGTCAACACGTCGCGACAGTGTTTCATGGCGTTTTGTTGTCTGGCAACTTTCAGGGTGGCAGGCATGTCAGTACGACCTGTCGGGTTGTCGGGGTGTCCCTGGGGGACGCGTTCTTTTCGTGGTGCATTGACTTGCCACGTTATGGTCTTTAAAGCGACGCGTCGCCCCATCGCGACTTGGATGCTGAAGTCTTAAGGCCTTGGCTGGCAACCCCTTCTCCCCTTTCCTCCTACCCCTCTCGTCTTCACCCCTCTGGTGGTGCTCTGCCTCCCTCTCTTCCCTTTGTGTGTTTCAGGTGAGGAGGAGGGTCGTGTTCATGTTCCCGACGTCATGGAGCTTTCATGGAGCAAGGAGGAGGTGGCCAATCCAACATGAAGGGCCCTATTGGGTTTGTTTCTTCATTTAAGGTAGGGATTGCTTGTACCCTTCTCGATCCGGGAGGATTGGGAGCCCCTCGTGGTTTGTAGATAGCATTTATTGCTTTTCCATGCTCCCCACCCCCGTGTGCTGTGTTTGTAGTGTGTGGGTGGCCCCAAGATGGAGCATCCAGTGGGTCTGCCCCTCAACTGGTGTCGCGACCGTGGTGTGCATCGCGACACCAGAAGAGGTGTCTGCCCAATCGTACACGACCTTGTCGCGATGCCTTGCCCCATCGTGACATAGGTTGCTGTAGTGATGCTCTGCCCCATCGCGAAAGGGTTGCTATCATGGTGCCTTTCCCCATCCGTTGGTATCGCGACGACTAGGGGGGATGCGACAATACCTATGTTGCCTCAGGTGTTTTCGTGGCCCCAGTTGGGGTGTCGGCATGTGCCCCAGGGCAGGCTTGCCCTTAGGACCTTCTAGTGTGGAACACAGTAGGTTACCTAGCTGCATTCAGTGACCAAAGGTGACATCTTCGTGGCCATGTCTTGGCAGTGGTGCCAGGAGGGTCGCCTCTGTCTAATAATCAATTAATTGGCGGTCTATCGATTATTAGCAAAGCGACAATTTTGGTACCGACTAGTGGTGTTTTGATGTTCTGTCCTGCTTGTGCATGCCTTGGTTGGCCGACGGCCCACTTGTGGGTCCGTGCGTGCCTCGTGCTTGCTGGGCTTGTCGTGGATTACAAGGTAGCGTTGCATGGTCTTTCTTGTTCTTACCCCTCCTGTTCGCCTAGTGCTTAGCACTTGAGGGCTTCTCCCGTTTAGAGGTTGTCTCCATTTCCAGGGACTCCCATCCCCGTGAGCCCGTTGAGGGAGTACTCCAGGCTACGAGCATGCTCGAGTCTACAGTCTAGTTGGCAGCACTCTGGAATGGAGGGGAAAATAAGGTTTGGACAGCAGTGTCGAGTCGTTTTTAAAGCTCTCTTGTCTGGGGCGAGACGCTGAGGTCATTGAGGTGTTTTCCTTCCGGCACGACTCAGATAGTCCTTTTTCTCACTACTTCTCTCTGCGTTGGTTCTAGAGCCACGTAGTGGTGCTAGGCGTGGGGCCGCAGCTTGGTCAGGCTGCGGTGGTGCGTGCGTTATTGTGGTGTTCTGTGGTAGCTCTATCTCACTCTTCTGAGGAGTTAGGTTGGCGAGCAGAGGGAGTGGCCGGTGTGTCCTCCTCTTAGCTGCCAATGGCAGCGGCTTGGTTGTTGTTGTTGTGACGGCATTCCCTCACGACGTTTCCAAGTGTTATCCATTGCCCTACCGTGCACAGCAGTTGTAGCCGGTCGTGCCTAATTTTCGTAGGCAACATTAGTCTGGCCTTGTTGGCCCATACTTCTGGTGGTTCCTGCTTCGGTGTTCTCTCGGTTCTGTGGTCCCATTCTTGGTGCCAGTCTATGGTGGCACCGGCATGTGTGATTTGCCGACCTCGCGGTGTGCTCCGGGTCCGGGGTGGTTCTGCTTGACGGCCCTCGACCTTGTAGAGGTTGAGGTGGCCGTGCTTGTGGTGAGATGTGCTTCTCACATGGTTGCTCCGTGGTTTCTGTGTAACCCTATCTCGGCAAGCGTGCCTAGACTTGTTTCCATGTTGTGACTGACTCCGTTGGTTTCTGCGGGAGTCTTGTGTGGGCCACGACCTTGGTTGGTGGTTGTGGCATTGCATTGTTCTGTTCTGCTGCTTAATAGTACTCTGCTATAGGTGCTCCTTACTTTACAACTTTCTAGTGTAGTTTCCTATTTTTTGGAGTTCCTGCTGCTCTAGCCAGTGAAGGACTGGTAATCCCTACTGGGCCTTGTTTGTGAGGCTCACTCCCCCTACTTCCTTCATCTAGGGGCTCGTCATCACGGGAGCTCGATGTCCAATAGGTTGCAGAGGCAGCTGTGGCGCTGTGTGCTATCAACAGTAGTGAGAGCTAGTGTTGTGAGCTATTGTGCTTGAGTGAGTCGAGAGTTGTGCTTTGCAAGTTCTCGGGGTGTTCCCCTTAAGGATTGCACCTTTCTTCTTGTACTTGTGCTTTTACTTGGACACATTGTACATCTATATATCTTGTTATAGTTATTTAAATTCAGTACATATCTCACTAGACTATTCTTCTAACCCTTCCGGGTCTTTGGATCCATGGGTGGTGGCGTGAACTTCGGGGTCCCTGGCGGGGGTCCGGGAGGTCGGGTCATTACGGAGTTAGCCCAGAGGAGGCAATAAAGAGAGATGTGTACTTAATTTAGAATGGAATATCTCACATTACTTGGGAGTTGGAGATCAACGGCTCTCGAAACTGCAATTGGTGAGTGATTTTCACTGTGATTTTAAAGATGCATGTTGGGCTAAAGAGGAAAAAAGCATAAAGATCAAATTAAGATAGATAGTAATCAAGGATAATGTTAATATGTCACTTGAGTTAAGTTAGGACACCTTTTATTCCAGTTGTGGTTCCATCGTCTTCACTAACGCAAATGCAACTGCCTATCCTCATGACTAAGTAATTCTCTGAAATTATCATTGTTTAGCCAGGAGGAACTCAAACTTCAAATTCATCAGAGCTATAAGGTCCTTGATGTGCTCTAAGAGAGTAATAACATATAGTTGAAATGTAAAGATACATTGATGGTGATGGTGAGACAGTAATTGCAGCCTGGTTGCATAGCGAAGCTAGATGGGGGTTTTTCAAACCTGCACTCAAAAATTTTTATCCAAGGGAATAACAAACATAATGGAATAAAAAACATTCAAGCATGGAGAGCATGGATTAAATAACATTCATAGCACACAAGGCTCAATCATTTGTTTTAGACCATAGGGATAGGAAATTCGGCCAATAGATAGAATGATACTCAGGCAAGATGAATGAAAGATGGGAAGTTATTGCAGAAAGATATTATCAGTGTTGGTGATTCAGGCATGCAGAGTGTCTGCCTTACGTAACACCATCAAACACATTTTTTGGGTTTTGGGAAATATGCAAATTTTATGGATTTTGAAAATATTTGAAATTTTATGGGTTTTAGAAATATTTGTATTTTTATGAAGTTTTGAAAATATGAATTTTTATGGGGTTTGAAAAATATTCATCTTTTTTGG
This sequence comes from Colocasia esculenta, assembly GCA_014218235.1. Classification (NCBI taxonomy): domain Eukaryota; kingdom Viridiplantae; phylum Streptophyta; class Magnoliopsida; order Alismatales; family Araceae; genus Colocasia; species Colocasia esculenta. Next base: position 89,556,701 of record CM024763.1, on the reverse strand, counting down.
AGTTTGGAAAATATTAATCTTTTTTGGATTTTTAGACACATGCGCATGCTAATAACAGCATTAAGGCTACTTCAACCATTGGCTAGGTGCCCTTGTCCCCTTGCCTTCACGAATGGTTTCCATAGCGGGGTGTGCATTTAGGGTGGTACACTATAGCGGACTACCCTTGTTGGCGATGTCGCTACCAAAGCCATACCTGAGAAGGCGACTTAGTCTAGGAGGGAGAAGGAAGAAAATTAGAGATAAGCTTCATATGGGTTTCAAGGAGTAAAAGGTTACTGCCTTCCTTGGCACAACCACTGGAAATTTAGTCTCACTCGTTTTTTGGAGCTCTTAGATTCAGGGACTTGACTATTTACTTGCAGGTGCATGCCTACGACCGGGTTCATTTTGAACCTGTAGGGATGTTGCCACTTTTTACCTTGCCCTATTATTTGATTTTGACTTTGAATTTTGAGCTTTCTAAATTAGGGTTGTGATACCCTAAATCATGCAAATCTGAGTTAATTGGATATTCTGATTCTGACTATGTTGGATGCAAAGTAAATAGAAAAAGTACTAGTGGTTGTTGTCAACTTCTTGTAGGGTGCTTGATCTCCTAGTCATTAAGGAAGCAGAACTCAGTGGCCCTGTCAACAACTGAAGTGAATATCCAGTTGTTGAGTGCTACTACACTCGATTGTTATCGATCAAGTAGCAACTTAAAGATTATCAAGACAATACCCATGTTGTGTGACAACACCAGTGGCATAAATGTCACCAAGAATGTAGTGCAGCATTCCAGAACAAAGCACATTGAAGTCAGGTACCATTTTTTAAAGATTATTTGCTCTAGATAATATATACATCTCATTCATGGACACATCAATATCATTGGCACATATCTTCACAAAAATCCTACCTAAAGAGAGATTCACGTCTCTCATAAGAGAATTGGGCATGTGCAATTTGTAGAAGATATCTCGGCAAGAACTGGAATATATTAAAATCACATAGTATATAGTGAATCAATTTATGACTCTTCTTTTCTAATAGTTGAAATTTCCTTCTATAATTGATGCACTCAGTGTTCTTCTTCAAAACTCTTCAATAATTGATGTGTTCCCTCTTTTTCTTCCTAATCATTACATAATTCTTTAGTAATCGATACACTTCTCTTTAGTAATCAGAAGAGTCACTTATGTCTACACTCTAATTGATACGACTCATTTAGCGATTATTGACCAAACTTCTTATGATTAACTCCTTTAAAAAGAAGACTTTCTCTTTCACCGATCCCTAACTTCATTTTGTGCCTCTTCTCCTATGAGCATTCTCAGAACCCTTGCGTGAAGCCTCTTTCCTTCTCACGCTCATGTGCTATTTATTGCTCCCATCAGAGCAGGAAGTTGAGTGTTTTGATTCTTGGGTCCCTACGATCCCAAAGAATTTCTTTTCTCCCGCTCTCATGGCCTCTGGAAGTGATTTGCATCAATCTAGGTCATTCAGCAAGGAGTTCTTCACCGCATATCAGTTTTAGAAGATCCAAAAAGTAAAGGTCAAGGTATGCGGAAATAAATTAGTGGATTTAATAGATCTTGGAAAGAAGGGCAAGGAAAATCTGGGCAAAACCCTAGAGAAGATGAAATGGAGCTGGGTGTGCACTATCTCCAAGTCCTCCTACCCAGAAATAGTGGAAGCATTTTATGTGTGTCTCCAACCATTTGAGGAAATAAGCTGATCTTGTTTGTCAAATGTAAGCTTACTAAAAATACCCCAGAGTTGTTGATAGATTTATTTAGGTGTTCTACTAAGGGACACACATACATGGACATAGTTGATATCAATGTGAAAGGTCTAGGGATTATTAGACCTAGATATCATCTAAAGGATGGTTTTATGGACATCAATCAACTGTCTGGTCACAATTGTCTCCTACATTTGACAATAAGTCAGATATTGGTGCCTAGAGAACTTAGTTTTTCCACTTCCACTTAGGGAGATGTAGACATTATGTTCTGTATAGTACAAGGCCAGGAAGTGAACATGACCTATGTCATGATGGAGTCGATGAAAGCTGCAATCTTTCAAGTCCAAGAGTCAAAAAGCAGCACTACAGCACAGTTACCTAACTCCCACTTACTCAATAATTTTTAGGCACTTTAAAGTTGATGTGGCCGGGGAATTAGAGGAGAAAATGAGCAAACCAATTAACACTTCTAATCCCAATAAAAGTATGGTTAAAAGATTTTGTGCAATAAGGTGAACCACTCATAGTGGCACAAGATGAAGAGACTTGCTCCGGGCACAGAAGAAACAACAAATGAGGATAAAGTCCCCATAAATCCACCTGAAGTACCAATTGCAGCAGAAGAAAGAGTAGAAGCACATGAAGTTGACACAATTGAAAAAATTGATACAAAAAGAAGGATGGACACAAGTGACACAATTGAACAAATTGATACAAAAAGAAGGATGGACACAAGTGTAGAAGTCCCTCTAGCTCCATCTCCCAACACAATTGTTCAAGACATACTAGAGGAGCTAAGACATGTCTTCAATGTGGATTTTGATAAATCAACAGAACATATTGATGAGGCAACAAAACATTATGATGAAGTGGCATCAACTCAGGGGGAGCATCAGCTAGATCCCCAAGTTGAGAAAAGGTAAATCAGCAACAGTTGAAAATGAATCTATGGCTCAAGGGGAGCCACATGAACCTGCTCCTGAAGATGGATTTGTTGAAAGAATGGCAGAAGAATTGCAAAAAGAGGAAGTCACAAATAAAACTAATAGCTCTTCTCAGTAGCACTCTAAAGAGATAGAAAGGCAAGAATTGCCTATTCATATGAAGGCAGTGATGAAAAGATTGGATGATCAACCAGTACATATTGCAGATGTTAAGGATGAATTGTGATTGATCCATAAGGATGTCCAAGAGATAGATGAAATGATGATCAATCTATCAAATGTGGTGATTTTTTAGAAACATTCCTCCATTATAGATCGTGAAGGCAAAACGATAGAACAAAATGCTTCTGTGCCACAACAGTCTTAGGATCCTCATCAAAAGAGTGTAGATCACACACCTATGACAAAACCATCTGAAGGACCCTCTACTGCTCCTCCTGATTCAATAAGGTATAAGAAAAGAGCTTCTAAACCAGCTAAATCACCACTTCCATACACTCCTAGCACTCTTACCTTTCCTTCAACCTCTCAACCACACACACTAGAGCCACAATCTCAAGACCAACCATCAATCCCTACTACTTATAGTCATTCTCATTACACCAACCACTCAACCTCCACCAGCCTCTTATGCCTCCACTTCTGCAGGACCATCTACCTCACACTCAACCCTCAAATCCTCTTTGCTCAATCCTCCTATGCCTCCACTAGAAATGAACATCACCTCTGCCAACCTATCCTTCTGCCAAGACTCTTGAGCCTATGCAAGATAAAGTAGAGAAGGCCATCCTTGCTTTTGTCATGTTTGTTTGTAAGCACTCCCATGAAACCTTGGCATGCAATGGCACTTAGAAAAGAAAGATTGGCCAGCAATTCCCGCTAGGTAGAAAGACAAAGATATTTCCTTTTTATGGTATGCAATGGCAATTACTTACAGAAAGAGATCATTCTACAAGGAATTTTTGTGAAAATGTGCCTACTCTAAAGTGTTTGGATTGCCTAGAGTGGATCTACCTCAATATATTAATATCCTGGTCACTTTATCTGTTATTACTTCATCACATAGAAAATCTTTAACCATGTAGAATCTCAAATAGAATATAGATGAAGTCAAGTAAAGCAGGCAAAGTATAGGTAGTATGAACAAGAAAGAACTGAGAGAATCATCCGTGGTCAATCTGGCATGTCTTTATCTACCAAGTTTGATGATCAACATTAGGATGTTTGGGGTGGACATTGCAAAAAGAAATCAGACTTATTAGATAGTTTCAAGTGTTTAATGATTAGATTTTTCAAGGGCAGCAATGAAGCTCAGGTTAGTCAATTTTTTGAAATCATCAGGGAAGTGTTCCAGTAGAATAAGGGAGCCACATCTCTCCATCTCAAGCTCTCTTTTTGTCCTTACCTCAAGTTAGCAGGCTACCTGAGCTACACGCCCTACTAGTTGAAGCTGAAATTAGGAAGATTATTTGGACAAATATGCAAAGGTAAAGGCCATAGTTTTTGTAAAGTCACATCGCCTCTTGGATTTTAACTAGTTTATTCAAAGAGAATATCAGAAGGGTTACATTCCATCAGAAGATCTAGCTCCTCTTCTAATTGAGGCAGAAAAGTTATCTACTATTGGCTAGACAATAATGTACACAGTTGCCTTTGAACAGTTGGAGTTTGTCAAATGAAGCCAGAAGGAAGGAAAGATTGCATGCTCTCACTCCTAAAGATTTCATGGATATGCACTCAATCAAGCTTGTGGATGAGCAATTTTCTATTTGGGTAGGCAGATACCAAGTATATTTAGCCTTGAAGAAAGAACTGACTAAGCTGAAGATTGAGTATCCTTTCTCAATAAATAGATTTGTCTGTCATACTAGCTTCTCAAGCACTAGATACTACAGATTCTGCATGGAACCCATGGAATACCAGACATTCCTCCAAGGAGAAAGAGCCAAGCACATACAGAAGTTCAGAATAGTTATGGATCCAGAATATCACATCAGTAGTATTCTATTTCAAAACTATTTTGAGAACCAAGAAATTTGGGCCTAGGAGATTCTAGACAAATTTGTAGCCCTTTATCTATTGACTTCTATTTCTAATACACATTCAACAGCTCCCATCTTCTTTGTCTCATGATTTGATTTCAGTCCATATCCTTCGTTTTGGTTATTGACAAAAAGGGAGACAAATATATATACTCTGACATACTCATGTGTATATATTTCTTGCATAGCTTATATGTGTTTGTAAAACTAGTTTTTGAGTTTTGTCATCACCAAAAAGGGGGAGATTGTTAACCCTTTTATCTCCTTAGAATAAGTATTTCGGTGAAAACAAAAGCTCTAATTATATGTATCTAATAATAACAATACTTTGAATAAATATCTTCATAATAAATGCACTGATCATCTGTTCAAACACATCATCAAAATCATTATCATATTATCGATCTTCATAATAATTATCGACAGATGATGCACGAGTGTCGACTTGTAAAGCACAAGTGTCGACCTGTGCATAACAAACATCGAAAAATGATGTCCAAGTGTCGGCTTGTAAAGCACAAGTGTTGACCTATGTGTCAACACATGATGTCCATGTGTTGACTTGTAAAGCACAAGTGTGGACCTATGAACATCATGTGTCGACTTTTGCTTATCTGCTTATACTTGTGATTTATGTTTATCTCCTTGTATGTGAATTTTGGTTGACATTTTGTCTTACTCTGACATTATGTGATTAACATAAAATCATCATTAAAATTTGTCAATTGGAAAATATAAGTAAAATAATGGCCCCAAGGATCATCGTTGTAAGTATTCTAAAAATCTCAATTTAATTCTATTATTATCACTTCAAGAAAAATTTCTAAATCCATATTGATTGGTGACTAAGTGTCCTATCAATTAGTGAACAAATGCCACATCGATTGATGTTCAAATTGTATTGATGGCTGACTAAATGATTGTTTCGATTACTGCTTAAGTGACTAATTGATTCCTAAAGAAAAGAATCCATCGATTCCTGTTTAAGTAAGTGATTACTGACCAAGCATATTGATTTGTGTTATAAGTCATTCTGATTGGTAAACTACATATTAATGAGTGTTGTTTGTTCCAATTACTAAATACTTGCCTTCTTATGCTATCGGTTGGTGACCACCAATTGATTAGTGGCCAATCTCATTCCAATTATTGAACACATACTCTACTCTATTTTGATTAGTGTTATTCTATTATCGATAGATTGAATACAGTCAAATATTATTCCGATTAGTGTTCACTTAACCTATTAGCTATCAATTAGTGAATACTTGCTCTATAATGTTTCGATTAGTATATTCTTGTCTTATGCACTTTCGATTAATGATGTAATTCATTCCAGTTAGTGATTAAGCAACTTATTCATATTGATTACTTTCACCTAGCCTCACAATCATTCTGAAAAAATGTTTTGGCGTGCAAACTTACTTTATTTAAGATATAATTTCTGAAATATCTCCTACGTATCGAAAAAACTGTAACATTAAATGCAGCAGGTAACAATTTTCAGGCCTTGCCCATGTCTTACCTTGCACATGTTTTTGAAGTACCCTTCTTTTCTGGGAGACAAAAAAGCAACTATAGCTGGGTGTCAACCAGATTTATGGGTTTTTGTAGAAAATGTATGGGTGTTTGACTGATGTTTCTCTCTTATCTAACACCTCTCCCTTCGTGCATTAAATGTGAGTAGGTATCTAGTACTCTCTTGAAGGAAATGTTAGACACATCAACCTTGGACTCATGCACATGCTGACTTTAAGCAAGACTCAGCGGATCCTCCAACCTCTTGGAAATCTCCATGAAGCCTAAGATGAAGACTTTACATGCACTGCAACAGTTACATCCTTAAGATTCTATAAAAGAAGGATCTGATGTAGTGAAGAAAAGATATAGAGAGCTATTCAAATTTTTAGAACACACCAACTCAAAGCATTCACCTTCTAGTAGTGAAGAAAGCCAAGCAACGAAGCCTTAATCTCCA